>VXBB01024656.1:0-57399 GCA_013399915.1 Illadopsis cleaveri | reverse complement strand
GAGGTGCCCCACAGGACATGTTTTTAATGAACAGAGAAGAACTAGCTGGAGATGTGATGGTTAGAGGCTGTCTTGGAAACAGTAACCATTAAATGATAGAATTTTCACTTCTCGGAGAAGTCAGGAGAGAGACTGGCAGAACTGATAACTAGGACTTCCACAGGTCAGATTTTGGCCTGTTTAGGAGCCAGGTTGACAGTGTCTTGAAGGCCAAAAATGTCCAGGGAGTCTGGATATTCTTCAAGAAGTAAATCTTAAAGATTAAAGAGCAGGTTGGACGGACCTATCAGGAAGACTACAAAATTTTTGTGATGTTATGCAGGGAGAAATTTAGAAAGGCCAAAGCCCAACAAGAACTTAATCTGACTACTGCAATAAAAGACAACAAAAAATGTTTCTATAATTACAACAAAATTAGCAACAAAAGTAGAACTAAGAAAAATCTCCATGCTTTATTGGATACAAGGGGAAACATAGTGACAAATGATGATGAAAAAACTGAGGCTATTTGCATGTCTTTAAGAGTAAGACCAGTTGTTCCCGGGTACTCATCCCTCTGAGCTAAAAGACAGTGACACAGAGAAAAATGAAGTTCCCAAAATCCAAGAGAAAATGGTTATTGATCTGCTACACCACCTAGACACACACAAGTCTATGGGGATGGATGGGATCCACAAAAGAGTACTGAGGGAGATGATGAAAGTGCTCACTGAGCTACTTTCAATTGTTTACCAGCAGTCCTGGCTAACTGGGCAGTTGATTGGAATTCAGCACATTTCCTCCTCAGCAAGTTCACTGAGGATACAAAACTGGAAGGAATGGCTGATATCTCAGAGAGCTGTGGGACTCTTCCAAAGGATCTTGACAGGTTGGAGAGACAGGCAGAGAAGAACCCTCTGAAATCTAGCAAGGGTAAATGCAGTGTCCTGCACCTGGGGAGGAATAACCTTAAACACTGGTACAGGCTGGGGGCTGACCTGTTGAAAGTAACTCTGTGGAGAAGGACCTGGGGTCTGGAGCACCAGTTCTATGAGGAGTGTCTGAGGGAATTGGGGTTCTTTAGCCCAGGGGAAAAGGAGATTTAGGGGGAAACTTACCAGTCTCTGCCACTGCCTGAAAGGAGAATGTAGTGAGGTGAGTTCAGTCTCTTTTCCCAAGTAACAAGTGATAGAATGGCTGGAAGTGGCCTCAAGTTGTGCTGGAGAGGTTTAGACCAGACACAAGGAAGAATTTCTTTACTGCAAGGGTGGTCAGACATTGGGCTGGGCTGCCCAAAGAAGTGGTTCAGTTTAAAAAATGCGTGCATGTGGTAACCTAGGAACATGGTTTAGGGGCAAGTGTGTAACAGTGCTGGGTTAATGTTGGAACTGATGATGATCTTAGAGATCTCTTCCAACCTAAATGATTCTAAGATTTGATGACTTGTCTGAGATACCTACACCAACCAAAGATCTCCCTCTTCCGTGGATTTCTTTAATCATCTTTCAGTCCTAGCTTTTTGAGGGTGCCTGTCTTGCATTTCCTTTTGTTTATACATATATCTATATATACATAGATATATTTTTCATACATATTCATTGACATTTGTCACATACAGTCACCTTTTTTTATAAGTTATTTTGCTATAACTGTCACCAGTAGTGCAACAAGGAAGTATTTCTGTCATGAAGAACTGCTGGCATTTTCCTAGGTTGTTCAATATCCAAAAGACAGCACAGCATAACTGCATTTTATCAAAGTAATTGATCATGACTAATTCTCATGGAATCTTGACCCCACAACCTGTACCAGTGAGCTCCCACAAAAGCCCTAAATGATTTAATTAGCAGTAAGCAGCTATACTCTTCAGGTAAATGAGAGGATTACACGAACACATGCATCCATTGACAAGTTTTGGCAAAAGAAAACCTCTTACGAGAACTCGAGCCTTATATAATCACACATTCTTGCTTTGTAAAGCACTTTCCATAGACAGCATCTCATAAATATCCTTTAACAACTTCATGTTCTCTATGCTTCAGCAAACTGAACTTATTGCTGATGATTGAGTGGGATCTGGATGATTTTGATGTGGCGTCTCTAATGGGTGTTTCCCCTTGGGAGGTTTCCAAGACATTTTTTTAGTGGAGTTTGCTTGTTTATCACGATCTGATGGAAAGAGTCCCATTTCAACAAGATCTGCCAGGTGTGTCTTGCTGGCTTTTTCCTGGCAGATTGCTGCACTCCTGTACCGGCCATCCCTTGGCAGGCAGCAGCCAGATGTACCACTGTACATCAATAATTTTCCCTGAAGGATTTTTAACATGGGAAACCCCATTATGGGATTTCTGGAATTCAAGCAAAAAAACATTTTGAAAATGTGAGAACACACTTCACCTCTCTCTGCTGTACCTTTTCCACATGCCATCTCTGGGAGTTAGAGGCTGCTCAGATGGGGAAGCCAGCAAAAGGCAGAGAGATACCTGCCCTGCTAAATGAGAAGAGGCTGGGAAGCCAGCTCAGCCACTCCACACAGTCTGCCCACTCTGCTGCCATTTTAGCTTGCTCCATGGTGTGTTCCACCTAGCTGTCTCCCAGACAATGTCGGAGTATGGCTATGGGGCTGCTCTGTGACCCCTCTGAAGGCCAATGCAGACTGCGTTACATCAGATTTTGTACCTGCCCTTCAATGTTCTCTTGATTCTGCATTCTGAAACACTTCACAGGATTCCCAGCTCCTCCTCCCCAGAACCTTCACCACATAATCTAATTTTCAGGTTATAAAAACACAATTTTGCAGGCTGCAACACAGCCCCTGCACTGTTTGAGATACCATGAAGGGGAGCCCAGCACATGCTCTTTAACTCTCAGGCTCACCAGACAGGGCCTCAGGAAACCCAGGACAAAGCACCACATATATAGTGTGGCTGTCACGTTGCCACTATCTTTCCAGGAGTTATGGTCACGATGCAGGGAGATTGCAGATGTTAGAGACAAATTTCCACCCATATTTTTCCTAATCTTTCCTGATACACTTTGATGTTGCTGTCCTCAGAGACAGGACGCTTGCTCACAGCCCATCCTTTTGCTTCACTTGTGTCTGCATTTACCCCCACCAATGAACCAAGATACTGAACTGTTACAACTGCAGTTCCAGCAGCCTGGTCACCCTCCTAATAGTTCATGTGCAAAACCTCCTCTCCAGCAGGGTTAGAGAATGCCAGACATGAGGTGTCTCATTATTTCTTGTTCCTAGCTTCCAGCAGTAGTTGGCACATCCTGCTGCAGTGTAAGCCTCAGATGTCAGATGTCATTGTGCAGAGCTTCCAGACACAACCCTTTGGTCTCCTCCAGTGCCTCTGCTCCTTGTCAGACCTATACTCCACAATTTCCATTCTTCACTTGGCAAGGACTCTGAGGCACAGATTCCATTTCATTTTCCAGTGAAATCTCAGTTCAGTAATACTTAATTGGCCTGGCTTCTAAACTAGATATTTCCGAAGTACTTTTTAAAATAAATATTAAAAAACCCGAACCTCTGGATATCTCTCTGAGATACCTCTTCTCAGTTTGATTGATGGAAGGGTTTTTCATCCACTTTACCAATCCTTTCAGATGTCTGCTCATTGATTCATTCTCTGACTGAACTGTCTGCTTGAGCTCACTGAATTTTTCCATATGTAGCTAAGTTTCACCTGGGATATGGTTTGTAATTCTCTTGCCTTTTTTAGCGAAGATTACAAGCATTCGCTGTGATGATGACTATACATTCTACCTTGAGCAATGGTTCTTTGGCCAACTTTTATCCTTGTAGCAATTGACTCTGAGCCACTTTGTGCCTCAGCTGGTAGACAGGTATCAACACCTACTGTGCTATTGTTACCCATCAGAGACAGCTTGAAAATATAACTTTGCATCTGGTGATCCAAAATACTAGGACCTGCTCATGCTTTAAAAGTAAAGAAATCAGATTGTATCTTTATAAGACTTTTGCATCTTTGTAACAGGTTTGTATCTTTATATATCTTCAGGTATATCTGTATATCTACTTTTTTCAATATCATGAGAAAAAAAATAATGTGTGGTATCAGCATGCCTTGCAAGCTTTTAGACTCATGAATTATTTATTAGTCAATGCACTTCAGCCACAAGCTGACCTAAAGAAATTCCTTTTTGGTTACAACCAGCAGCTTCCCTTATTCCTCATTCATTCTGGGCTGAAGTGCAGTAGCAATGCCACCCAGGTTTAGTGTTGGACCTGAAAAAGTAGCATTGGCCCTTAAAAGTTACTAAAAACTCAGTTGTGCCAGGCACAGGAAGTACTCAAGGCCAGATTGGATGAAAGTCTGAGCAACCTGATGTTGAAAATGTCCTTGCTCATTGCAGGGGGGTTACACCAGGTGACTTAAAGGTCCCTTCAAACTACTGTATGATTCTATAATCCAAAAGCAAAGCAAAGTTCCCATTCAGTTATTAAACTTTCAGCATATACAGAATAGACTTTGCATAGAAAGATAAGGAAGAAAATAATTGCTGGTATGCTGCCTCTGAGACAAGGAAGACATTGATATTCTTTCCTTGTCCTCTCAGATCAAAGCTGGACAGAAACCAGAATAACTTGAAAAGGGGTTAGTAAATGGTTAGATGAGACTGAGTTGTAGGCAACCAGGATTAATCAATCTAAAGAATCCTTAAATTATTTCTCCATTCTTGACATCAGTTTTTCTTTTAACCCCTGATCCTCATTTCTTAGCTTGGCTTCTACACACTGCTAGTCACAGTGAGAAAAATAATGTGGTGATGACAAGATGGAAATATCAGTCCCTGCAACTGAACTCTGCCAATAGAACCCCTGACTTCAGCATGATGTAGCTGCAGAGCAGAGCACTGCTGGACTGCCCAGAAACACTGCAATTTTTTTATTTTTTTTTTTTAATTCATGTAGGTCAATTATGAGTGAGTTTATTCCAGCCATTATGAATATGATCCCAGAAAACAATTTCATGCAGTGAATAAACAACACAAAAATTTGTCTTTCACATGCACCTTTTAAAAACAAATTGGTGGGTTTGGACTGTGAAAAACAAATGTGTCTTTCATAAAAGCAAAAGATTTTGCCTTGTTTTGAGCCTCTCCTCCCTTTGCTCCTGAAAAGACCATTTTGCATTTTTTTTTTACTTATTTCATCAGATTTTTTTCTAACTGAGGTTATTCCTAAAATTCTTTTTCCAAAACAGTAAGATTTCAAGAAATAAATCATAAAAGCCTGGGAGAAGTCACTGCTGCAGTAAAGCAGATGAAAACCCAGTTAGCACATCTCTCCCCATGCAGCTGACAAGTTGATACCCACTTCAACAACAACTGAAGAGTAAACGTACTGCAAAATTTTCTTTCCTTCCTTGATTTTATCTTTATTTCACTTTGGCAGGTAGCAACTGCCTTTCCATTGTTACAAACTTTTCTAATGATTCACAGAGACTGCTACTGAATGCATGACTACAAAATCTATCTTTATATCGAGACACTGAATGTTATAACAAAGGGAAAATACCTCCCCTGGGGTAAAAAAATAGTCTGATTTCTACCTTTTAAGTCCCATTGAAAAATTAATGAATAAAATGGATTCTTATATGAAAGAGAACAAGAACCATCAGTGAAATCAATAGTTTCTAAGGTATTTGATAAACCACCTTTCTTAAAATCTTTGTGTTTGTTATAAGACTTGAGTTGTTGAGAAGAAAGTCACAAAATATCTCAACAGTTAGTGAGACCTGGGGTTTTCTTCTTCTGATATCACACACACACACAAAAAGCTACCTTTGCAAAATTTGAAGCATTGTTACTATGAATGAGGAGAATATTAATAACTAGAGTGCTGGGAGAAAAGTAATGATCAGTGATCACTGAGCTATGTCTCCTTACTGGATTGAATGAGCTGTATGCACATCAAGTAACAAAGGGCTGGATGAAAGTCTCTTCTCCCAGGCAACAACTGACAGAATGAGCGGACACAGTCTTAAGCTGAGCAGTGAGAAGTTTAGGTTAGGTTTAGAAAGAAGTTCTTCAAAGAGTGATTGGGCACTGGAATAATCTGCCCAGGGAGGTGGTGGAGGCACCGTCCCTGGAGGTGTTTAAAAAAGACTGGACGTGGCACTCAGGGCCATGGTTTAGTTGATGAGGAGGTGTTAGGTCATAGGTTGGACTAGATGATGTTAAAGGTCTTTTCCAACCCATTTCATCCTGTGATTCTGTGAACCCCTTTAATATAACTCTCTGAGACCAAGCGATCAGAGAATTTCTCACCCAATATAGCCATTTTTTCATGTAGTTTTTTCTTGTATGAGTGCAGTGAAGTCCACTAAATTAACCAGATATGATGCCTGATATGACCAGAGTGAGCTGTCATAATGAAGGCTGGTAGCTCTAGGATTGCCATAGAATTTCTGTGTGCCTCAGTGGAGTAGTGGTCCTGGAGACTAAAACAACCCTGATGGATGGTTTAAATGGTCAATTATTGCACTGCTAATGATTTGAGGATAAACTTTCATGCCCTCAGACTTAGGACACCATTTCTCATACTGACATTTGCTTCCTAAATGTGCAGTGAAGTCCTTAGAGATACAAAGCTAGAGACAGAATTTATAAATGTCTTGAAATTATTTGCAATTATGAAAAATATCTCAGAAATAGAATAATTTAGTAATCTGCTGCGCCCAGAGTTGGTTCTTCTCTGTTAATCCTATTGTACATCCTTTGGCAGCAGGTGTTAACTGATGCAAATGATTCACTCCTTCATGACCACTGTTAGCCACAAAAGCTCTCCTGTCACACTGAAATGGTGGAGAATACTTGATGGATAGCAAGGATCACTGAACTACTTGTACCTGTTGATCTTACTAACCACAAGAACTATAAAGTATCTGTTTGAAAATCAAGCTCTGATTGACTTGTCTAATGTCAGAGACAGGAAAAAAAGCCCTCCAAGTACACAGCTCTCTTTCCTTGAGTTAATATGTCTTACACATAGAGAAGGATGTAAAACACATTCCCTTTGGTAAGATAAACAGGCAAAGATAACAGAAATACCTTCAGCAATGGAAAGTACCGACTGGGACTTTTTTCATGTTATGCAAAAATGTATATGTACACTAAGAAACCACTGCTTGTTCATAAGAACAGGGAATGCTAGGGGCAAAGAAATAAAAATTCCACACTCTTTCAGTGCAGTCTGGGACAGCAGCACAAGGCCTGTTCAGGAATATCTGACAATGCCTGAAGAACTACAGACCTCAGAGCAAGTTCCTTTCCTCTTTTCTCAAGTGGATCTTTCATCCCATCTGGAGCTTTCTGTTTTCTTGGCTACTCAGCCAGCCACATTACTGACAGTGAATTAAAAGCTGCTCAGTGGCTGTAACCACAATGGAAATCTACTCTACAGCTGTGACTTTCAAATCAAATTTAAAAAACCCAAACACACCACTTCATGGTTTTGAGACACACTAATGTAAAAGCAGCACATTCAGTAAACTCATAACTTCATTTACATCAAACTCGGTAGCTCCTTGTGTCCAAGAAAGGCACACCCACTTGTCTCAGCCAGAAATCCAGCCCAAGAAAATTTCTGTCACTGAAAGTGCGAGTCTGGATCTATCACTGAAACCCAGAGAGTTATTCCAAGTTCACATCAGCAGAACAAAGATCAGAATCTGACCCAAATATTAACTGATTTTTGGAGTCTCTGTGTCTGGCCATCAAGAAACGCCTGCTGGATGCACACTCTGCAGTCTTCAGGCAGAAAACAAGGAGACTAGTGAGGAAACACACATGGTTGGTATTTTCATCCATTTTCAGAGCTATTGAGCAAAGAGTGCCAAGTGTTGTACATGTTAGGCACAGAAAAATGGAACACTGCAAAATTAAATCACTCACTATACCAGATTCTACACCTCAGCATAGGAATGGTTTGCAAGAATTAGCTTGCTTTTATATTTTAGTCTAGATGTTCTTTTCCCCTTAATGGATCAGCCTATGGTATTACCCAGGCAGGCAGCAGTGGGAAGCTACCTCTGTTTCCTTGCTGGCCAACTCCACTAGGCAGCCCTGTGGTATCTGTACTCTCCTTGGAACACCTCTTGTCTCAGTAGGTGTCTTCATATCTCACAAGACAGCATGCTGATGCTGAAACTAGCACTGAAAGAGCAGAAATATCCATGAAACACCACAAGGACATAATGGAGATAATCTCCCAGAGCAGCACAGCAGCACTGACACATGAGCTAATGAGGGCTTTCACAAACACTTTTCTCCTTAGCTACAACATTGTGCTGACCCAGCAGACCTGTCCCTAGATAGGGAGAAAGGCCCAGCAATGTGAATTTAAGCATTTCTGTCCTTTCTCTATTGCATGGTGTAGAGTACCTGAAATATCACAGAGGCTGAGTTCATGTCTCATTATGAGGAATTCTAAAACAGATGAACATTGGCAAGTGAAATACTGTTGGTGAACCCAGGAAAAGCTTTTTCCAATAAGAAGCCAGCAAGGCAACGTAGTCCAACTATTTGGGTTATTTCCTCTGCAACAAAGTGGCTAAGAGCTAAATTTTGTCTAGTTATCCATAACATTTCTCAGCACTGCTAAATAATTATATTGATTATTTTTATGTACAAGTTGGGTAAAAAATACCTGAAATACAATATACAACTTCTTTCAAAACTCATTTGGACTAACACTGAAAGGTAATCTGGGAAATTTTACATAGAAAATACTTTATTTTTGTAAGGTTATAGGAATAAAAAAATACTATGAAGCCCATCAATGGAGCTAGACATTGTTGTCTGCTACTTTACTAGGCAAAAGGTAAGAGAGTCCTGAGCTATGCTCCCTTTCTTCCCGCCTCTAATGTGTATTTCACAGGACGCAATTAGAAGATAAAATGTAGGCTTAGATGTTCAAAATTTAACCTCTTTCCTAGTTCAGTGCTCCAACCAAGATGCCACAAATCTGTGCACTTCTCTTTACCTCTACTCACCAAGGACACCCCAGAGATTTCTGGTTTCTGTACAGGTATGAAAGGTGGAAAACACAGGTTTGAAGGCCATGAAGATGAGACCAGGTGAGGCTGCACTTTGCGAGACACTGATCTGGTGTTGCTCAAGCACTGGGAAGAGCACAGAGATTTTGATGCCTTAAGTTTTAACTTTCATGTTTTCCAGATTCTGTACTGCAATTGATATATAACTGAACTTCATATAAAGTGTTAGCAAGTTCTCTTCACAGTGTAGTTAGACAGAACAGTCCTTTCCCAGCCTGAGAACCAAGGACACCATTGCAGCTTCAGGCCTAAAAAAGTACAAAAAACAGTGAATTAAGGAGAGCGAACTGGGAGGATGGGACTTCATAACTTGAAGCTGTAATTGGACAATTAACCCCAAAATGTAAATGGGCCGAAACTTATAAAAGTGTGAAAACATGTGACCCATCATCCACCTTGGGTGTAGCCTCAGCCAGACTCTTGTACTGCCCAAGGTGTATCCTTTGACGGCCTTTTAATAAATTCCTACTTTATCCCTTTAACACTGTCAAGCCTCTGTTCTAGGTAGCCTCTCAAGGCATCAATGTGACATGGCCCTGCCAGGCCATGAGCATGTCAGACACATCAGACAATCCTTGCCCAGACCAAGGCATGTGCAGGACATTTCTAATGGGTCAGGTTTGTTGCTGGGCTTCAGCAGAGAAAGGCCCAAGGCAAGGCTGGGCTTGCATTACAAGCCAGGCTGAAGGGATAGGCATGGACACTGATCCCAAAGCAACAGGGACCAGATAAACAGACCTCTGATGAACATCAAGGTTATTAGGAAGTTTAAACATTCTCAGTGTTGGCTGGTATTCAACAGAGGCATAGGACATGCATTGTTTTGTCAAAGCCTTTTGTTTAGCATTTGCGTGCACCCTGTGGACTGTGAAGGAGACCCTTGAGTTTATTCTCTGACAGTATTTAGTCTTGGTACAGTGGAGAGCAAAAGAAGAGTATTGGAGACTTGGGCAACACTCTAAAAACAAACTGATGGTTTCTTTCCAGGTTTCACCTTTGCTCAAAGTGATGATTTGCATGTCTTCAGTTACCTCTTTGTTATCAGATCTGCCAGCAAAGGTGACAACAGTTCCTGTTGGCCAGATACACAGCTACGTGAGCTTTTTGACCATTCAGGCCTCTTCATAGGTCTATATACTATAGACCTACATACTTTATTTCCAAGCTGCTCTATCCAATGCCAGGCTGTGTATTCAACCAGTAGACTCAGTCAATTTATTTCAGAGGGAAAATACTCAATAATATTAAGAAATTCCAGATTTCCAGTGGCAAAAGACCAGTAGTCAAAAAGTTGGTAGAAGGTGAAAAAGTGAGCTTGTTTTCTCAAGCAATGAAGATCTAAATTTTTCTAAATCTGTTGTAAAGAAAAAAAAACCCTAACAAATAGTGGCAATAAGGATGTACAATAAGATGGTAACAGATACTGATTTCATCCACCCAGTCATGTGCCTAGTGGTAGTGTTGGGCCAGAGGACCACATGACTTTCTTACAACATGAAAATAAATGTGACAAGAAAGTTGATGTGATTCAGCCTTTGGCCCCACTGTCTAGTAGTTCTTGGAAAATGAACCATGAAATTTTTTTTGATCTCTTTGGAATAGCCATGATCCATCCTCCAGAGATTTGTAAAAAAAGATCATATTCAGAACATCCCGTTCCCTTCTCTATACCTTATAGAATGTGGTTAGAGATGCTTCTTCCAGCACTCATGAGTATCACTTATCCCTCACATTCTCTACTCCAAACTGTAGTAAAGAGGCAGCATTTGAACATCTGGACGGCTTAAAAACATCCGTGTCCAAGGTCCTCCTTGGTCTATACTCCTTCATCATGAAACTATGCCTTCAGCATCACCTCAGTACAGTGAGAGGTACCAAGAGGTGTCTGGGATCCAAACTGAGGAAGGGCAGCAGATGTGGCAGAAGGAAAGCACTCACACCAATAAGACATTCATGCAACCTCCCCAGCTCCAGCAACAAAAAACCTGATACATCTGGGAAAAGGAAGCCCTCACAGGAATCAGAGTTATCTCACCATCAGGACAATAACTTCTTATTCTTATTCTTATTCTTATTCTTATTCTTATTCTTATTCTTATTCTTATTCTTATTCTTATTCTTATTCTTATTCTATTCTTATTCTATTATTGTATGAATGCTATACATCTCAGATTTTAAGATCCCACTCCCATGAGAAAAAACTTTTTAAAGGGAGGTATTTGTTGTATACGAGTCATTAGACAGCTACAGTACAGGACCACACCTGAGGTACTCAAAATCTTTTTTTAAATTTAAGGTTTACAGTAATGGGCAGTTTATGTTTTGTTGGGAAAGACCTGACCTACTCCATGCCACAAGAATGAATCAGCCTGTCTATGAGCCAAAAGATACTACTTATGCTTTCTCATGATTTATCACCTTGAACTCCCGTAAGCACAAAATCCCCTGGAAACAGCAAAATTAATACAGTTCAAGCCAACAGGAGAAACAAAACCATGAAAACACCAAGCAACACTCTTGAGATTTTTTTTCCCATATATTCTTTTTTTTTTCTTGGTGGAGATGTGGGGGAATAAATTTGTGTTCCACTTACAACCTCTGCAACATAACCATTAGGAAGTGGAAAAAGACCAATCCTGTAAATAAATAAAAATCCTTCCCGAAGGAAAAAAATCACTTGTTTGTCTTACATTGGCCCTGACACCAGTTGACAATAGAGAGCTATCAAGACCCACAATAAGAAAGAATCTGCTTCATCCTCAGAAATATCACCAAGAGGCAATCCCCATCAAATAATTGCAAATCAACAATTGTCATGAGAAATTCCCTCCCTCAATGAGGCAACGGTTTTATATTACTAATATTATATTATATATCATATAATTGTATATTAAAAATATTAAAATATTAATGTGTATTATTGATAATAATTATGATTATGATTATGATAATAATATCACTTTTCCCAGGGATCTCCACATAGGACAGGAAGAGGGATGCCAGTACCCTGACCACACTTATGCTATGTCTCCAGGGCATCCAGCAGTAGGTGATTTATAGGACAAGTGGGTTATACCTGACATGTGCAGGTGAGCTGCAGCATGCACACAGCATAGTGGCAGACTTATGAGAGTGTTCCCTTGTCTTCCTTTCCACAGATGGCATCTCTGCAGCCTGAAATTTGGGCACATTGTTAAAGGGTGGAAACTGTAGTCAGGTTATCATCCATTTCCTCCATGCACACAGCCTCAGCAAACCTTTGTATAGATTTTTCTGTAGCTATGATTCATTACAGCCATACACTGAAGGTGTAGTTCCCCACCAGTGCTGCTGAACACTCTTTCACACTGGAAGCCTGCCTTGTCATGGCCATGACCTGGCTGGCAGCTAGTGGAGTCATGGCATCTTATCTTCCCTCCTCATCCCAGAACAGAACCCAGGAACGGAAAGCATTCTGCTCCGACAGCTCTTTCCTGGCTGATCCCTGGCACTGTGAACCTCCTGTTCAGCATCCTGTGGTTGCACAACTTGACCTTCAAATATCTGCTGGGCTTACTCAGGAGGATAACCCTGCCCCACGCACCTCCAGCCTGCTTTCCCACAGCATGCTGAGACACCATCTGCTTTCTACATTTCATAGCTGTAAACAAGAGAGCATAAACACCACTCTCAGAAATTCCTACTTATAATATCCAGCCCTCCTGTAAGATGTTATGGGGCAAAATGAAAAGCAGGCTATGAAAAAGTGGGTTCACATGCCTCATGATAGGTAAAAGATATCTCACAATTGATCCTCTTCACTATTGTTGACATTCCTAAATACTAAAATACATTCTGTCACAACTGCTGCATTTACTCCTCGTGCATGGCAAATGCATTCTCTTTACTTGTGGGTTTATGCACACAACCACTAAACAAGGAGCAGTAAGCAGATTGCTGCTGCTTAGTGCTCTCTGTCATAAAACTTTCCAAGTTAACAGACGCAAAATGCTGTTTCCACAGAACTAATTATAGTAGGTCAAAAGAAAACATCCTCTGAGCAACTGTAATTTCTAAGGAAATTTTTCTTACTCTGTGAAAGTGGAGATTACTCAGCATGACAAATGTGGAAGAACTATCAAAAGTTTCACTCCCACTTGCCACCAATGCTTAAAACTGATTTCCAGCTTCCAAAAACATTGATAATTTACCTAACATCTCCTTGGAAGTACATTTCCAAAAAAGAGAAATTTATTTCCAGCCTTTATGGGATGGTAAATATTAGGAATTCAACACAATTTTTCATTAGTACTAATTTGCCCTAATATCAAAGAAATTGTACTATTGCTACAAGGACCTAATAAAGCGCTTACACACACAGAAGGCTTTGATGGGAATAGTCATGTGCTTAAGACAAAAGTATCCCTAATTAATATTTACAGCTAAGAGCACATCTTTTCAGGCCCATTTCCCTAGCTTGTTGAAAAACAACACAACACAGCCATATAGAGCAGCAATATCCCAGTTGCAGATACTTTAAAAGAGAAAAAGCACCCCACCTATTACATAGGATAAGATTTATAAAGAAAAGTATCCAGTAGCTTCCCACAGAGGAATAGCCCTGACAAAGAGGAAATATGAGAAATAAAATAAGCAGAACAAAACTGAGACTTTCAAAAGAGTTATACAATTTGCATAACATGAGTTGAAATCTCATACAGTTGGGAAAATTCACCAAGTGTTTCCCTCCATAGGTGTACAAATGGGAGAAGGATACAGCTGACTAAAAAGCCAATAAAACTAATGAGGTGCTAGAAAGTAGACAGGATACAAAAAGGGTGCTGGTCTGAGGCAGCCTCATTCATTGAGTACGAATGTCTTTGAGGTTTTGAATCACAGCTGTGGAAACAAGCTGCTGAATTTCCTCCCGTAACTCTCCTAGTAATTTTGTTATTCAAGTATAAATGCTCTGGAAGTCAGCATCAACAGCAAACTGCTGAGTGTCCTTAGTGAGCAGAGGATGTCAGTGGGAGAGGAACTGACTTATAGCTATGTTTTCATACAGCTAAGGAGGCACAGAAATGAGCCAGGAAAACAATGCTCAGACTATTTTTTTTCCATATCAGGAGCTGATCTACCTTATCTGATAGCACAGATCTTACCTATCTTTATGCACAAGTGAGTCCACTGATTAAACATTTTTAACCTTGCTGATTATAATAGATTAAGGACTCTGTGTTTCAGTGCTCTGTCTGAAGCAGAACAAAATGTTTTCTATGAAAGGGAAGAAAAAATTTGGATTAGTCTTTATTCCTCAGATACAGTCCATTGTTTTAAGCACTTGTTCTATTTTGCTCCTAAGGGGCACTGCTCTTACATAAGGAAGTGATGGTTCACTATTATCCTGGTAAGAAAGTCATTCAGACTCTGTAGGGGATCATTTTAAATAGCTTTTTTTTAATTAAAGTTAATAAAGAAAGGAAGTATACTATAGAGGTCTTCAAAATTATGTACCTCTCTACATCAATAAATACTCAATGTAGGCACTTATGGCTGCTTTGCTATGTGCTAAAAAGTGAGCACAAAAGTGAGCACTAACTTGTAACTCAAGTTAGGCAGAATGTATCATACAATCTTTTCTTACCACCCACAAATTCACATTCTCTTGGACTGCCTTGACTTTTTCCATGGCCACATCTTGAAAGACTCTTATCATCAATACTTAAGGAAGATTTTTTCCTAGTGCATTTCTCCTCATCCATGTATAAAAAACTTCCATATCATTTCAGCATCACTTCTAGCTCTGTCCCACTGTCCTATGGGGAGGAACAGGGCTGAAAGGCTGAAGCTCAGATGTAACTACCTCATGAATGGTGAATGCAGAGAAGAAAGAGGAGCCTAAGGGCTCAAGAAGCTCAGCTGAACAGGCTTAGGTTGTGGCAGCTCAAGAAAATGATGCCTCTTTCTGCCCACCTCAGCATCATGCCAAAAGCTGTAGCAGGTGCAGATGGAAATAATCTCAGAGTTCTCAGTTTTTCATTCAAAAATCTGGAGTTTAGCTGAAATCATAAAGCTTTATTGGCTTTGACATACTTTCAAGTGCTACTGGAGGTTGTACAGAGCACTGCACAACATCAGAAAGTCCTCCTGGGAATAAGATAGGACAATTTTTGATTTTTTTTTCACTAATTTCTTCCTGGTTTAATAACCATCTATCCCAGCAGATGTTAAGTGCCTGTAGTTGAAGGGTCAGGAAGATGATTACAAAACAAGCAAGCCTTTCTTTGGAGTGTTTGTCTCCTTCCCCTTATGATGGGGAGCACATGACCCAAAGAAACACTCTTTTTTTTCTCTCACTATTTTTGGTTACCCTTTATTTCCATCAGCTGAGGGAAAGCTCTGAGGACTTTTTAGTCCCAGTTCATAGCCAACAGGATATAATCACAATTTTATTTCTGGGTAGAGCTATTTTAGAGCATTAATCTTCTGAATCCTTTAAGAGGTGTGTAGCAGACAGTTTACACACATCAGGACACAACAGCACAGGGCAGATCTATTCTAGCTTTCTAAGAAAGAGGCTTATTTCTCTATAATTTATCATAATCTGTTGCCTGAATGCTGGCCAGCAACAAGGCAAGCTCTGACATATGCAGTCTTTTATGTTGTAATATTTGAACATTATTAAAGAAATGAAAAGGAGGGCAAGAAGGAAACTCCTAAAGGATGGTGTATTGGCTCTCCCTTTGAAAACAACCTCTGGCAGCAGCACAAGAAAAGGCTATGCCTGGATCACTACCTTCAGACCCTGACTCATTCATCATAGCTCAAAAAGTCAAAAGGAGGTCAGGAGGAAGGAAGTGTCAAGCTTCATCAGAGTCAGTACCAGAAAGACTTCACATACCCTATTGCTAGCAAATACTTGAAATGGTAAAAAAAGCCTGAACTGGACTAGGGAAAAAATCTGTAAACAGCCATACAACTGGAAACATGCTGTGTTTGCTGTTTTCCTGGTGTATCTAGGGAAACTGTACCTGTAAGGTGGTTCAGCTAAAGCCAGTTGACCTGCACTGCTGTGGCACTTGGATGTTGCTGTCTCATGGAGTCAGAGAGACAGTCAGAAAGCAGACCTGACTTTATCCAGCCTCTGCCAGGGTCCCTGGGATTTGGAAATGGCCTACAGCTCTAGAGATAAAACTAAAACAATAAACTCTCTCAGTAAAAATAAATACTGAACATGTCTCACTGCCCAGTCTGGACACTTGCCATCTGGCAAATAATAACTGGGAAAGTCTCTACCTGACAACCAGGCAGCAACATAGAGAGGCTAACCTGAGGGAGACACAGAACCACAGAACAGGTCAGGTTAGAAGAGACCACAGTGAAGCATCTGGTCCAACCTGCCTGCTCAAGCAGGGCCATCCTAGAGCACATGACACAGGGTTGTGTCCAGACAGTTCTTGAGTATCTCTGTGGACTCCACACCCTCTCTGGACAAACAGTTTCAGTGCATGGTCACTCACACAGTAAAGTTCTTCCTCATGTTCAGATGAAATTTCCTGTGCATCAGCTTCTGCCTGTTGCTTCTTGTCCTATTGCTTGGCACCACCAAGAAGAGCCTGGCTCCATCTTCTTGACATCCTCCCTTCAGATACTTATGGGCATTGATGATGTCCCCTCTCAATCTCCATCATTGCTAATGGAAGGTATTTTATGGGGGACTACTTTATGGGTATGTGACAAATAGCCCAGCATGCTAAAAGGAAAGAGAATTGAGAGAGAAAAATACACAGAGCTTAGAAAAAACCCAACTAAGTAAAAAAAAACAAACTTCTGTGTGCTGTGACAAATAGCAGAAACCAGACTCTGTGAAAACAGAAGAAATAATAACAACTGATTACACTTCTTGCAGGAACTTGACAATGTCATCATGATGAGAGCAACATGGACAAAGATGACAGCAGAAACACAAGAAAAAAGTGGAAAATCTTTCTTAGTGTTCAAAAAGAGTCACAGCTGATAGATATATGGATAGATATATGTATATATAGAGATGATATGGACACAGATAGATATAGTTATACATATAACATAGTATAGTACCAGGTAATGAGAAGAGGAAAAGCAAGCACAAAAAGAAGAGTTAAATAAGATAATTTTTCCAAAAATCGCAGCCAAACAAATGACACCATCGGGTTTGTATTCACCCATGATCACGGTAGGAAATTATAAAATCTATCAGATAGTATAGACCATAAACTTTAAAATACATATGTATATAGACAGGTTTTTTTCAAAGTGTTTTCAACTGAAGCAATTAATGGTTTAATATTTAATTATTTTAATATTTTTATAGAAAATTTTTTCATGCCTGATTAATCAAACAGGTGATAGAAGGTACCCATAAAAATACAGTGATCTTTTTGCGCAGAATACCCTTTAAGGTATATGCTTTCTTTAGACTGTATCCGAGCACTTTAAAAATTTCCCTGGAAAATATAATCAATATTCCAGAGTAGATAGGAAAGTACATATAAACTATGACAGGTATATAAAAATATGACTAAGAGTGTCTGTGCTACTTTCAGAGGACACGTGCCACTCTGATCTCACGTCATGTTAAAGAAATAAAAATCTATAGAAATAAATGTACCATGAGTAATGTTGGGCTCATTGCCCACATTCTGTGGATTGGAAGCCATTACTCGAGAGCAGCATTGCTCAATGAGGATCTGAAGTGGTGTGTAAGATATGATGTGACTGCCCTGCGAAATAAATGCATCAAAAGCATACATATTCTCACTGTACAAAAGTGTAAAGTGGAAACTTATACATCTAATAAAATATCATTAAAAATACTTTCTATTTTTCATCTGATTGTGAATTAAAGCCAGTATATTGTACAAGACAGTTGGCAGAATTCTTTCAAGAAAATTTAGGTTGTTTCTCATTAGAAAAAATGTCAACACATCTCTATAGTATTTGAATGCAGTGAAGTGCAAAAAAGTGCAGTGTGAGGAACACTTAAGATTTAAAATAAAATTTGTATTGTCTTGAAATTCTTATAAAGAAATAGGAACAGTTTCATTTTGCCTGAGCGCTTGACTGAAGAGAGAACCACTTCTGGACTGAAGAGAGGACCCTAAAACTTCTAAAGAAAACTAATTTTAATACAAAAGCTGTTGAAAGCTCACATTAAGGAGTCAAGATAGGACACGTCCTTTTCCAGAGAGCTGCACACTTAATGATTCAGGAGGGGTCAAAATAGCTCTGCTCAGTGTTCTGTAATTATAAAATTGTTATAAAATTGGAGGCTAAATTAACCACTACACATGGTGATATTCACACTTTTCACCTTCTGGAATTCAAGGAGACAGCAAAAACAGAGCTATTACTTCCCCAGGTGAGGAGGCCTATGCTAACTGGGTCTTGAATGTGATCAGTAAATGGTGGTATGATCAGTAAATGATAGGAAGAAATAAATTTTCGTCCCAAACATTACTAGGGCAATGTTAAAGCTAGTAGTCAGTCTAATGAAACATCAATTGGGATAACAAGTTTTCTCTAGGTACTTCTTTCCCCTCTTCTCATTTCCCAGATTATTACAGAGCATTTATTCAAGCCTATCTTTTCCCATAAGCAGGAAAGGATGGGGCATGCATGGGCCATTAGCTGTAAGACTTGAAAATTAAACATTTGGAAGTGCTAATAAGCTCTCAAGCTCTCTAGCTGTGCCCCTAACCCCAGAGCCAGTCCTCTAACAGGAGAGAAACAGATGCTTCTCTTCCTGTTCTCCCTCCAGCTCTCCATGTGGTGATAAGAAACTTGGATACATTCCCCCACCAAGAGCTGCAAGGTCATCCAAGAGATGAGTGTGGGTGTGAACCATGCTCTGTTTGCCTCTGCTCAGTGTCCAGCAATGACATGTGCTGTTTGTGCTGTAACTGGAAGGATGCTACAGAGAAGTTGCATCTAGCTGTAGGTCTGATTTCAGCCACAGGAAGCTGCTGAGAGCACGCTTTAATTACAGGTCTGAAGTGGTTCAACGGACAGCAGGAATATTCTTCAACATAACGGATGAGTACACATGACAGAGAAAGAAACTAAACTAAGCAAAAAAAGAACAAAAAAAACCCCTTGAAGTGAAAACTGGATAGACCTTTCACTACCAAATGTTTTACAATCTTGCATTCATCATGCCTTCATTTAATAAAATCTGCAATGTAAAAAGGAAAAGTCAATTAAAAGCAAAGTCAAGTCTCCTCAAAAGAGACCAAAAATCACCTATGGCTATATCTTCATCTATTCTCACCAAATTTCAGAGTAAATAATAAAAAATTACTACCCATGATAGAGAGTCTGAGCACTGAATGTATCTCAGAGTCTGGCAGGTCCTCAGCTATCTGGAGACATGGTGTACCTAGTTAATGCAGTGTACTGTTCATTGGAAACAGTGAACACACTTCAAAAATTGGAACCAGCTGTCATAACTGAGAAGCAGGATAGACCCTGTACTGCTCTGAAAGTATGTAAACACCTATGAGCCCCATATTGTGTTCACATCAGAGCTTTCAGTGACAGCAGAATGAGTGTCCATAATGCATCCATAATCATAGACAGAGTCAACAACAAAGGAGGATTATCTTTCAACTAGTCTTCAGTAGAGCATGAAAAGAAACTTTGATCCCTTTGAAATCACTTTTTTAAATAGGAGTAGGGTTAAATACTAACACCTTCCTTTTTTGCCTTCATACACTGTAATTCATCCTGAGTGAAGCAGAAGTGAGCACCAAACCTCAAAGGACATTGAAATTATTTCCTTTAGAATGCAATGTATCCCAGAGACAGTTTCAAAACATTGCTCTTTGAACTTTTAAAAAAGGGTTCTTAAGCCAGTTCTTGGAAACTGATAAACCAGAGAACCCCAGAGTCTACATCTGCTGTCTGTACACATTAGGAATTACTCAATCACTGAAACTGAGGTCATCAGAGCAGCAGGGCCTGTGTTGTCCATTCTCCCTCACTTCTTTCCCTAAATCAAACCTATACTGAGCACAAGGGCATGTATATAAAGCCAAAAGTACTTCTACGTAATGACTTTTCAAGGAAAAATTATGAGATTCCAATTAAATACTTTTTCACCTGTTTCTTTTTTCACTCTATGTGCATGATATTCTGCTCATTTTTTGGTATGGCTTACTCATAATTCTGTATTTGCCTAATAGTATGCAAGTTTGAAAAACAGCATACTAAACCACAGCCAGATGTTTTCAGAGGCAGACTGTTTTTAAATAATTCTGGAGGATAAAGGTGGTGGAACCACACTTCTTCCTGTGGTGGGAGAAAAGAGATGGTAGTAGCTTTGACAAGAGCCAAAATCTAAAAGAGGTAAGGACATTCCAGGAAATATTGGGGAAAGATGACAATTATGAGAGCCCTCTATTATCAACTGATTTTGAAATACCGAAAAAAAGTTGTGAGACTAGGGAAAATAGAAGAGGTCTTTCCCTGGCATTTTCATGACTGATCAGGTGATCTGTGCCAGGAGGACTCGCACAATCAGTTTCAACTTACCAACACTTCCTGAAATCCCTTCATGTACACATAATCATGTGGCACAAATCACAGTTGTGTGTGTGGCCAGACTTACAGAGCCCCCCTTCCTGCTGTTGGTCAGGCTAATCCACACATTACTTTGCATCAGGCTTATCAAGTTATTACAGTGGCCATTTCAGCTTTTCTCTTCAGCTACGTTCCTTTTTCTACAAAATTTTCAGGACTTAGAATAACTCTCGCATTTCTGTTTTGCTACATTAACTAATGTTCCATGGCTTCATGCCACTATCCACTGCCTTCAGCTCTACAGAATTTAGGCAAAGCTGTCTATAGAAGGCAGCCAGAGGAATAAATCATAAACCACATTAAATTTCATATAGTAGAGTTAAATTATTTCACTGCTACCAGGACCATTACTATTATTTTAAACAAGAAAAGCAGCAAGGATGTACAAGTAAAGGCATTTAATTTCTCTCAAAAATTTTGATACTTACATAAAATTCATTATTGGGCAACTCATTCACACCTTAAATTCAATTGTCTACAAATTCTTTCCTTTTTATATGCCTTTGGCTGTTGTATCCTTGGGACCCATTCAAGCCATTTTTATGACTTCTTGGTTTTTACCTTGAGTTTGTCATGGCACGCTAAAAAAATGGGGGTTTGTGTGATGCACAGAAAGGATGTCCCTTGCTCTGTCTAAATCAACAGACTATTGTAGGTCTATATTCAGCTTGTAGCACAAACCCATCCCTTTCCTAGTTATTCCTTCTTCTGTCCACCTGGTATGGCAGCTTGCTGAATAGCTGAGGTGCAGTAATGGCATTCAGCAGTGAAGAACCTGCTATGAAGGGAAAGAATTTGGGAGATAATGTGATGGGAATGAATTTGGGAGGATATTGTGGTAGGAATCAATGCTCACTGGAAGAGATGAAAATTGCAGAATTAGGGCTCCTGAGGCATGGGAAGAGAAGGCTGTTGGAGGATAGAAAATAAATAAACTACACTACATACAGGGACCTATCTGTATTTTTGTAGTATTGGAGCAAGTATTAATACTGCTATATAGTGTAATACTGAGAGAAGAAATAATAGATTATATACTTCATGAGGACAAAATTGAAGTATTAGAGTGATTTGAAATCATATGGTTTCAATTATGGTTCCATATGAATTCATACTGGTTTCCATTAAGCGTGAAGTGGAAATGCACCATATTGCCAATCTGCCCTTCAAATCCTGTCAGCAGAAAACCCACCCAGCGTTTAGTTTAAACTCAGTGAACTAAATTCACACACATTCAACTGCTGTGGAAACCTTGGGAGTTTTGACAATATTGGTGTGCCTTTTCTTCATTTCACAGTGTTCCAGCATAATTGTATCCTTCAGTCAATTGCACTTGTACTGATAGAAAACAGTTTAAAATTATTCAAAGGCACTGTAGCAGAAAAGTCTGCAGTTCGTTTTTGAGTTCAACAGAAATCCTTCACATTGTTTTTGGGTTTGTATGTGGTGAATGTCATGCATTAAATACACAGTTATTAAATACACATTAAATAAATAAGTGCCATGGATTAAGGTATCTTACTTACTTTCTTCAGGCACAGACATTTTCTCACATTTGCAACAAGAATAACTTGAAAACTTTTGCCAAATGTCCTCAAATGCGTTCCTGCTTTTCCCCAAGAGCACATAGTAGACCCCATCCCCAGCTGGTCTGCATTGGATGAGTTTCACTGAAGTATATAATAAATTATAATAAATTAACGAGAGAAGTTCAAAATAGTACATAAAATTTTGGAAGCAGTTTTCCAATTTTCCATAGTATTTAATCTGCTAGGAACTGTATCTGCCAATATAATCTGTTAGTTCAACCTACTGAGTTAGGCTTGCAAGTCCTCTTGTGATCTCACCTCAGGGACATTTTCACTTTCTGATAAGTCCTGCTGCAAACTAAATTAGTCTTAATATAACATTTTAACAAACCCTTGAATAATTTATTAATGGATTTTCTTCCATTCTGAAAAGCCTGTCAGACAAGACTCATCATATCCAGAATCTGCTATTGCAAATGAAGAAACTTTCTGCTGAGTTCAGGAAACTTGAGTAGGCTCCTTTGTGTGTACCAGCCTCTCTGCCAAACAAAGCTGAAGCTCCTGTGAAGATGACTGCTACCAGAGAGAAGCAGAGTAATTTGAAGGGATTTTTGAGGAATTTGAAGAATGTAATCTTCCTCAAAGAATGAGAGAAATATTTTGTATGAAAAAAAAAACCCAAAACAGAGAAAAGCCACTCCTCTGATGAAAAGTAGAAATCACTGTCTTGCTCAACTGTTCTTGTGAGTTTTCCTGATTAACACAATTTTCTTGTGACATTTCTTGTGTGTTTTCTTGGTTAACACACCACCATGGAGCCCAAGAGGACAGACAAGACCAATAGCATGGAATACCTGAGCACATGAGCAATGCCCAGTAGTTACTGAAAAGGAGTGTCAGCTTCCCAGCTACTTCCAAAAACTCTGGCAGGTTCAGAGCCTGCTACAGCTTTGTCTACATTAAAAATTTAAAAGAACTTTCTCTTAGCCTTAAAAAGCAGTAAAAATTTTAAAAAAATTAAAGATCTTCCCAAATCAACAGAACATGCACTATTTAAAGGGACTTGTTGCAGTTCCCTGTGGTTTTATCCTTCTTCCTGCAGTTGTAACAGAAATCCATAATGCACGCTTTTGTAGACCGTGTGCTATTGTAATGTTAGCGCTTCTGAACTGCATGGTTGTAGAATGAGAATCTGGACCTTTGTGTGAAACTGGTCTCTTTCTGAGAGAGAAGGTTTGAAAGAAGTCTCATGCAAACAAGTCTTCCATAAACAGAAGAAGAAATGCCACAAGTAGTGAAACAGAGAAAAAATATGTTTTACAGAGGTGCCTTTTACATGACATGGCATTACACCATGTCAGTCATTGCTGTGTGATGCATTCAAGCATTGACCAGCAATAAAAGTAGAATTAGACACTCTACAGATAATAAGAACATACAAAGCTCTTTTGGAAAAGGTTAAAGATATATATTATTCTTACCTTAGCTCACAAACTAATGAAACAGCCAGGAGGAGGAAGAACTTTCTGAAAGGCAGGTTAGTTATCTGTCTGACCTTGCATATATCTTTCTCAGATGTTGTCTCTGCTAGGACCCGTTTGTGAAGTGAATGAGCAATTCTTTCCAGCTCAGAGATAAATACAGAGTTCCTGCTGTTATCTCTGGTGCTCCCAGGTATTTTCCAGAGGCCCCTTGCACATGCATGACATACCGTTACTCTTTGCACCACACCCATAGTCGTGGCTCCTAAAGACCTCGTACTTCCAAGGGTTTCTCTTGCTGTCAGCTGACCCTGGAGACTCCAGTGAGGGACCCACAACACATAGTTGCACCAGTTATTATGAATTCAGTCTGCAAGAGCTCAGCCCATTTCTCCTGTGAGATCTCAGAGGGGAGCACTCAGCGGAGCAGTGTCTGCAGCCCTGCTCAGACAGAACTGAGCTGTGCAGCCACCCAGAAGAGCTTCCCAATATCCAATGGACATCAAAGCACACTGCAGAGCAGCAGTATGCCAGAACAATCATATGCAAAGGGCCATGTCCGTCTTGAGGAAATGGGCCCGAACCAAAGCCCATTTGCAAACCACACGCACAAATGAGCCATCCCTTTACCCTAGACTTATTCCAAGATTCAGCTGTAAGCACCTCTAATAGTGGAAGTTGTTCAGATTGGGATCTGAATCAAAGATTATGGGCACAATTTATGTTTAATATTTGGTCATATTTTGCTCATATAACACTGTGTGAAGGCCAATGCTACTCTTCTTTCTAACTGCTTGGTGTCACGCTGTTGGATGGAAAACAAAGTTCCTATATAGTCAAGATCTCTGGTTTCCAAAATATATTATTTTTCTTTTTTAAATATCAGAACAACTGAGCTATAGGTAAGAGAATGCTTTCATTAAACAAGCAATCAAAATGTCAAATTCGTATATCCTAGTGGAATAAGAGGCTGGAAGTCTGAAAGATGCAGTCACTTGTAACTTAAGCTACTAACACTCCAGAGAGTACTGACAGTTTTCCAGCAAGGGAAGCACTAGGCCTCTCTACATGAATAGGCTGTATCCTCCAGAGGAGCTCAAGCTGCAAATGCCAACATGATTTTCCCAGAAACAAACTGTGCTTCGTAGCAGCATTCATTCCAGACTGCAGGAGGGACAACACCAGAAGGCCAAAGGAAAATCAGCATAAGGACCAAGTGATTTATAGCACTCATTCAAGGCAATGTTATTACAAAATGAGGAAAATGTCTCCTCTTTCAGCACTTTAATCACTTGGGACGATGTAGATGCCAAAGGCTCACACCTTTGTGTGCAGACCTATAATTACAAGACATAAAGCAGAGGAAAGAAACTAAAATCTCATCTGTGCTAAATGAGAATAGTTACAACATCAGGCAAAATCTCTCACTAGTCAATTTGAAGGACCAAGTTAGGGAACAAAGTGAACTCATTCTCAATTTATACAGAGCACGTCTGAAGCTTTTCACCCTGCTGCGGTATTCAGCAACACAAAATTCTCTCTCTCCCACTGGCACAAGCAAGTAGCAGTGCAATAGTATCAACGGGAGCAATGAGATCAGCAAATACTTTGATTTCTACTTCACCATCTGCTTTTCCTCTGTTGAGCCTCTCCTGATAGTTGGAGAATCATTATCTACAAAACTGTTAGTTTTCTGGGGTTTGATTTATTTTGTCTTTTGACTTGCTTTCAGTGCCAATTCAGTAAGTGCAAAGCTGCCTTATGAAATAGATCCTAGAAACATGCCCTCTAACTAAGAAATTGGGCTGGTTCCTCATGTGCTCCCTCTTGCCCTCCTGAATGGAAATGTACCTACTTTCTACACCAAGTGAATTATTTGGTGCTGAAGGGACTCAAAGTAGGTCTTTGTGGCTACATGAGTCTTAGGTGAACAACAAAGCAATTTACTGCTAATGGTCAAAATGGGTGATAAATAAACTGAGGTAGGGGATGGAGGGCAAATAAAAAGTCACCAGTCCAGGATTTGCAAAGCTACAGAATCTACAGACCCACACCTGAAAAACTAGACAGGTCATAAGAAAAACGAAGATTATTGGTATATGAATTCATGTTCTTCACAAGAAAAAAAACCCAAAAAACCAAAACTCAAACAACAACAACAACACAAACAAACAAACAACACCACCACTACCACTCCCTACCCCCACTTTATTTTTTAATCACTTCCTTTGGTAATGAAAAGATCACTCTCAGCTTTTATGTGTTGCTGCCACTCGGACTCCTGGCTGAAACTTAAAACACAGATGAGGAGTATCAGATCTCACCCTTGGAAATGCCACTTAGTGTTTAGGTCTTTTCTGCACTTGATGCTTAAAACATACAAAGCAAGGATTGCCATATCAGAGCAGACTTCTGATCCATCTATCCAGTAAAAACTTGTGGGATAACCTATCTGAAGAAGGAATGTCTTGCTTACTCCAGAGAGTCGCTGAACTATATTCTGAAGTCCAGGTACTTATCCAAAACTAATTCAATGTTCCCACTACATAAACATGTCTAATCTCTTGATGCTTGCCAAATTTTGTTCCAACAGCTCATACCACAAATCACCTAAAGAACTTCACCATAAAATTGGATGTTTCAGATCCTGATGAGTTGTCCAGACCCATCTTCTGATGAAAATGCCTATGAATAGTTATAAAACATGATTTAGAATACTAACATACAACAGCATTGTCAAGCCTGGTAAAGAGTCAATAGATAAAGCATTAATTCTCAATCAAATGAATGTCTCTTAATGAAATGGAGTGTCAATGGCATGCAGGAAAAACAAGTCTTGATTTGCACTTTGCTTCCAACAGAAAATGTGTTACTACAGTTACAAATGTGTTTGAGAGATCTGGTGTCACTAGTGGAAAATTAGGTTTTAAGAACTAGGGAGCTACTCAGCTTGGATTTCAAGCCTCAATTCTGGTAGTATTATTATATTAGTATAAATTAACTAATATGTGTCTGTATAAGAGATAATAGAGACAACCTCCTCCGACTCATTAGTTCAACTCTTGTCCAAACAAATTAAGAGAGAAAGTTAGCTATTCATTATATGGAATGGAATGGAATGGAATGGAATGGAATGGAATGGAATGGAATGGACTGGAATGGAATGGAATGGAATGGTTGGGAAGGACTTACAACAATCATCCTCTCCAAATGCCTGACCGCAAGTCAAAGGATGTTGTTAAGGGCATTGTCCAAATTCCTCTTAAACACTGACAGGCTTGGGATATCGACCACCTCTCTAGGAAGCCCAATAACTACTCCCCTAGTTCCTCAGGAAGCTCTCTCTGACCATGGGATTTAAACAATGGAAAAGAAATAGGACCCCTCTGAAAGTTATATTGTTTTGCAAAAGAAATAATGTTCCAGATTTTCCTAGAGACCTTTCCTATCTATAACATATGTTTTGAAGAGCAAAAGACATGAAAGAAAGTCACTGAGGTGCAGATACAATGGCAAAGTGTTGCCAAATATCGATGGAGTTGAGATTCTTCGAGAAACACAGCATCAGCAAGTACAGTACCCTGGCTAGTTGACTCCAGCTGATCTGATTTGTGTATACTAGCAAAAACACAATTTTTGCGGGGGCAGGGGGTGGTTGGGGGGTTTTAGAGAGGTTTTTTTCATTTTGCCTTCCCTTAAAATATAGAGTTTTTTAAAGATGTCCATCCCTTTCAGTTTGCATCTCAGGAGCATTTTCTCAGAAGAGGTGATTTGGTGCCAAGAAAACAAAATATCTAGTTAGTGCTTCTGCTTGCAGACAAAGCAAAGAGATCAGCAGTCTGTGAAACACTGCATCCTTCCCCTCTTATGGCAGAGCAGCAGCACAAAGAACAGAGCAGCTCTTGGGTGAAGGGGCACCCACCCTCCCTAGAGCTGCTATTCCTGAATCTGCCCAGGCACTCAAGTTTTCTCCACCCATTTTCCATTTTCAACCTCTCCTTAGAAATTTGTCCAAATGAAATACAGAATCGTGTAACTTAAGCACCTAGCACACATGCTGTACAGATTTTCTCTGAAACGACTCACAAAACCCAAAGAGCTGTGGAACAGAGGTGAAAAACACCACCATGCACTTAAAAATAAGTAGATAATGGCTACACTTTCCTGTAAGGAAAGCTTAAAATTACATTACTGCATTTATCCAAAGACTGGGGGCCCACACCTCGTAGGGGAGACATCCTTGACAGCCAAAGTGGGCAGGCCTTACTGGGAAAAGTCTCCTGGTCATGACAGACAGGTAAATAAATTCACAAATTAAAAAAAAAAGAAAAATCTTTTATCAGGCAGTTAAAAAAATATCCTTTAACTGCCTTTTCCCAAGGCTCCCTTCAGGGTTGTATATTAGAAAAAGATTAATGGCGGGCTATTTAGCACCACCTTGTGCTGACTTGTCCTTTTCAAAGGAATGCAGTTAAGGGAGAGAAACACATTCAGTCTTGACAACTGGGTAGAACACTTTGGTGATTGGGTTGGGTTTGTTAGATTGGGATTTTTTACCACAGCAGCTATTTCAGAATGTAATTAGCAACAGCAAGAATTGCCATTTTATATCATTTAAAAATTAAACCAACCAAACAAAACCCCCAAACCTGTATAGGCAAGAGAGCACTTGATCATAAATAAGAGCAATTTCTTACAGTTTTTACTTAATTGTTACATATTAACAAAGTAGGCAGATTATTACATTTACTATACTATAGACAGTCTTGCAAAGCTGCCTCTAGAATAAATCTTTACTGCATGTAACTAGTAAAATTAGATATCAGCGTAAAAAATATATGTTTACTTAAACCAACTACTTTTGGAAAAATGTGAGAGGGAAAAATCTGATTTTGAAGTCTGTGTGCCACAAATTTAATATACCAGGGCTGATCTCCCTGTGTCCATGGATGGGGTTATGGAGTTGTGGTCCCTCTACCTCAGCCTCTCAGTGTTGACTCAGTGTTGCCCTGCTCACAGACAGAGCTGTGCATCTGTTCATCCTCAGAGCACCTCGTTGGAGTAGGAAAGTGCTACTATCTCTACCTATTGTGAAAGGGGTCCTCTGCTTTACCCCATGCCCAAAGTTTGTAGCACAAGGTTTTCAGACCCAGAACTGGGGTTAAATTTCATTTCTGTCACTCCTTCTGCATATGCTGCCAGCACCAAACCCAGTTACTGATGTGGTGTATAGACACTCCCAGCTCAGGATAAAGGGCCCAGTCAGAAGCCCAACAAAACTCTAGTAGCATTTTCCAATTGCTTTTTATGGTTCTTGGATTAGATGCTATGAGAACAGGTGAGATTCCAAAAAGGAAAATTTCCATCTGCCAAAACCCCTTGCCTTCCTGACAAAAAAAGCCCTAAAAACCCAAAAAAACCATAAACAAAATATTACAGTGATTTCTAAGAATCAATTGATACCTCAGAGCTTGGATTTTCTAGTATTTTTAATGTGCAACCTTTCCAAATCTCTGAGTAGCTGTGAAACACAGCAAAAATGCAGCCTTTTCCCTCACTTTGCTGCAGGAAGTCTGCCCAAGGCAAGCCACACCTCTGCAGGGAGCTCCCACCCTGCATCAGCCCTGACACTGAACTCCCTGCTTCCAGTCCCAGCTGGGAAGGTCAAAGGACGCTTTCCTGGATAAGCTGTCCATAACAAGTGTGTAAATAACATGTAGGTTACACAAATGCTAATTAATTATGGGCTGACAGCTGAGGCCCTTGGCAGCTTCTCTGCTAGCTGCCTGCAGGAGGTGGTCAGGGATTTTGCATCCCAGTCTGTCTCAGAGTGCTGCTCATTGAAGAGTCACCAAGGACATCATTGAGTACAATACTTAATAACAAAGATAAGATTTCCTAACATTTAAGGACATACATGAACAGTCTTCTGGTATTCCACTAAACTCTGGAATTTTTCCCCTGGTTTCCTGAAGAATAGTTACGTTTATCAATGCATTCAACAGTCCTGTGATTTATGTCTGTATGACTGAATGAAGAGCCTGATACTCTGTTTGTAGGAGTCCCAGGATCTAAAAAAGATTTGTTGAATTGAAAAAAAAAGTTTTCTCTTTTTCAGCCCAACTTCTTTTCACAAAGAAATTGAATTACATCATCTGAAACTTGAACATAAACAGGAATTGGTGGGCTGGGAAGTGTGAGGAGGAATACTTTATTTTGATTTTGAAAAATGTCTTTCTGAATAGAAATGTTCTTATATATGCATGAACATGTTCTTTTGCTAAGTGTATAAATATTTTTTCCTACAATATTTTAGAGCTATAGTTTTCTTACCAAATTCAGCAATTAAATATTATATGACAAATAATAAGAGTTCACTTCATGTCCACAAATCCAGTTCAAAGCTACCTACCTCTAGCAGTGGTAAGACTGCCAGATCACCAGCAGAGCTGTGAAAACTACCATACTTGAGAATTTTCCATTATTAATTTGTCCTGAAGCAGCTGGATGAGGGATTCAGCATCCCTCCTGCTCAACCTGGGAACTTTTCAAGCTCCCTGTAGCCAAAAATCTAGTACTTTTTTGTTAGATCATGTCTAGACATAGTCTAGACCATATCCAGTCCCCCCAGATAGGTACACATCCCAGTTCTTGGGCCCAGATGTCCACATCTCAGCTTCTCATCCTAGTGGGTGTGTTCCCTGCCTACACACCTCATCCTCCCACATGTGCTGTTTTTTCTTGCAAAGGAAATCCACACGCCTACCCTGGACAGGCTCCATGCAGCCTCCACCGGCTGCTGAAGATGCAGGACTGAGAGGTCAGGACTTTGAGGACAGCTGATGTGGCCAGGGTCCAGGTTAAAAATTCACATTTCTGACATGCAGGGGAAAAGCAAGACAAAATGATTCAGCTGTCTGGACACTAGTACCTAGAGTAATTTTTCAATGACTTACAATATTGAGAACACAGAGCTGGCAGGTGTGACAAGAAGTTGTGAATGACCTGTGTGCTCAAAGAAAGGCAGCTGGAGCCCAGAGAGCCTACATGAAGACCTCCAACACATTTCCAGAAACCCCACCTAAGTCCCTCAGTGCTATATAAATGAAGTGAAATGCCATCTTCATTCTTTTTAAAGGCTAGCTAAAATATTTGCAAAACAGACAGCAAGTGCAGTAGTTTATAGCCTCTTGCTTGATTTTTTTCTGTATCTTTTTCTTGGTTGCACCAACAACCATACCTCAAACTAATCAGTAATAATTTTTTCCTGCACTTTACCACAACTAATGTGTATGTAACGTGTAATATACACACTTTTTTTGCTTTCATTTAGTAAGCCCATAAATACCTATTAATATGTCTGTAAAACAGTAAAGTTAAGGCACACCAGTTTTTTCATATTCAGTTCCACATGCAAAAAGAGCAAAGCATCATCCAGCAACACATTCACTCATGCCCAAAGTGACTGAGCATCATTGCCCAGCTTAAACATGGTGAGAGGTGAGTAAAGCACAGCATCTACAAGTAAAATTCCAATTTTGCAGCAACACAGACTTATCATTTTTCAGAGTTGCGTGCATTGATGGAGATAACTTAAAAAATCAACCCCACAGGCATTCTGCTACTCCTCTGACATAAAGGGATCAAAAATTGTCTTAGCAGTCAATTACCTGCACTAGATCACTTCAATCAAATGTTACTGCTGGGGTCTGACACAAGGTGTGCAGTCAGCTTACAGACAGTTTTTCCTGCCTGATCCAGGAACCTAATTTTCTTTTATACTGTCAGAGAATGAGGTCTTCAGTCAGTCCTGGCTGTTAATTACCTATGCCTTGGGAGTGTGTAATGCCTCAGCAAAATATCGATACCTTTTAACCAAAATGTTAAAACCCCAAACCTCCACTTGAGGTTACACTGCAAATATTTAGAGCAAGGTGTTGTTTATTCTAAGTTTAATTGATTATGTCTCAGATTTTTTGAACATAAAAAAGCATTTTAAAAGCTTATAAAACACATGGTTTACTTTTCCTTATAAATGACAATTTTTAATTAGTAGTTCTTTCTACCTGAAATACATACAGAGAAGTAGACAGCAAAATTCCCCAGGTAAAACCAATGTTTCAAAAGTGTATCTCATTGACACCCAACAATAAATTTTTTATTGACTATTTACAGATGAGAAAATTAAAGCCAAGGAGTAAACAGCATCAATGGAATTTGATCTAAGTAACAATATAGAGCATAGGGTTAACCCCAAATCCAAATACCTCATAGCAAGAATGCTGAGTATTGGACTCAAATAAAAATGGCTTCACCAGCATCAGCAGATTCCTAACTAAGCATTTGGAGGCCCAAACCCTTGACATTATTTTATTAATCCACACGGTGGTGAGGAGATGCAATGTGAATGTCCACATCTCATATCCCCAGATCAGGTCACCTGTAGGAAATGGGTTCCTACTTGCTTCCCCAAACCAAGTCTGACAACTATGACTTTGAGCTTAGGTTGAACCTAGAGAGAAGTAAACATTTTCCATATGTTCCTCAGACTTATTCCACCTTTCTAGCATAGAAGGAGCAGGAGAGACGCTATGATGGCACACAGGTATTAGGAGACTGTGAGTTGCCAACACAGCAATATGAGAGCTGGAGAAAATTCAAACAGGGACAAAAGACATATTACACTTGTGGTGGACTTGCACCTGAATTTAGAGCTTAGGTCACTGTTTTTTAGGTGAGGTCTCTTTCATAAGAAAGTATGTGACAAAAGACACCATAAGTATCACAGGACTTCCTTTGAAAGATGGCAATGGAGAAATGGGAGAAACATTGCCATAGTGTTCCTCAGCATGAACCCTTTCCATTGCAAACTATCCATGAGGTGGTAGAAGACAAGGTGTTAAATGAGCTCCAATTGGCAATTTACTGTGACTTCTCTGGGATAGTTATTGTAAAACAGAATCACATGGTTCACACATATTGGGCCAAGCACACTGAGTGCATACTGAATGTATAAAAGTATTTTTTTTCCTAGCACAAATGCAAAACATTGTGCCTGGCTGCTTTAATTTAGGTTCATGTCACATGGCTAGAAATTATGAGGTTAGGTAGAGCTCGAGAATTCTGTAGTTAATTCAGGAGTTTCTGCAGGCTCCAGTTCTCCTTCCAAGAGATGTCAGGTGCTAGAAGTGCTGGAAGGAGTCAAATCTAAGGAAAATTTATCCTCAGAAGTAGTTGAAATTATGTGGTTTGCTGCATTTCCTTTCATGTACCAGCAGTGCGCTATTTACTTATATCTTCAGAGTAGGAGTTTTTGACATCATGTCAAGTCATTTTCCTTGACTGTCTGGCTACATAATATTAAAACCACTAATTCTACAAAGAGGACTGGAAGAGTAACATGGGGGGTTGCTGTTTCAGTTCTCCAATCAAAACAAAATCTTGAGATCTACACTCATGAAAAACATAGAATGTAAAGACAGCTTAGTAGTTACCATAAATAAAAGTTAAATGGCATAAGGAAATACCCTATTTGCATTTTCTGTCTGAAGTGGACTTCCAAATTTCTCTGTATATTCTTGCATGGAAGGAAAGGAAAAAAGCGATTAGTTTGTTCCACTGATTGAACATGGTGGAATGTGACTCGTTCGGGCATAAACTGGGACATTTGTCCTGTCTTATATTTATTTTCCTCTGTGATTATTACAGTACAATCTGAGCTACTTTAATTTGAACAGAAAAGGGAACAGAAGACTATGCAATGTTGTGTACTTTCCCCATCAGTTCCCCAGGAGCAGAAGAGAGCAAAAGAGACAGAAATAGGACAGCTTTGTTCTTTTGCAATTCAGGTTTTATTTGGTTTGATGTTTGGGTTTTCTGAAAGAGCTGATAATTTCCACACTGTATTAAAATACAGAGTGACATATTTTTTCTTAGAAAATGCCAGATTGAAAAAGAAAAAAAAACCAAAACCAAACAAACAAACAAACAAAAAACCAACAAAAAAACCCCAACTGATACTTGTAATGATCCTTAGTTCCCCAGTGACTTCTTTCCAAATCCTCTGACTTTCCCAGGAAAACTTAATGAGTATTGCATTGTGTAGAGATGAAAATCATCAACCAAGAGATTTAGGACAGCTTTTAGATACCCTTGGCCTGAGACATTGAGTATTTTGATGAGCTCTTGAAACTAATTAAAAGTATCATAGGAACCCATAATTTATTTGAACGACAAGTTTGATGTTAGCACCTGTAAAACTGAGAAGATATGCAATACTAAACTGCATTACTTTTAACATCCTGAGAGTTAATGAACTCATGTCCATCAAAGTTATATTGTCATAGTGAATGCAAATACTATGAAGGCATGATTAACTATCTCAGCATAATTACTTTATGTAATAAGTATATGTCCTGATGTGGACATATTTTCTTTTCCCCTGGCATATCTTCCAAACTGCTGACAGCCAGTAGTTTAGGGTGCCCCTGAACCAAAAGTCACATCCTGAGTATGAAGTTTACTTGCCATCCGGGGATCTATATTCCACAAAGAAGATGAAGTATTTTTGCCTACTTCTGAATTAGGCTTCTGCTGCCACAAGTTTGTCACGATCTAGCAAATCACTATGTAGAAGATACTTCCTTCTGTTTATTTTATCTTCAGTTTATCAGCAACTACCTCTTTAAAAGAAAAAAACCCCCTCATGATTGAAATTAATTGTTCCAAATTTTTAAGAATCATCCTTTGTTCACCTTCCCTTTAACAGTCTTTTGCAGATTGTTATCAAATTACCCCAGTTAGACTTATTTCTCCTCAGCTTCAACCTGCTGAGTGCATCAACAGGTTCTGCAGCCTCTTCCCATTGTCAACACTTTGGCTTTGGGTGCTTATGATGAGTTCTGGCACAGTGTAGCTGAACCTTGGGTGCAATGCTGGGAAAGAGCTGCGTGAGAAAGACCCAAGGGGTGCCTTGCTGAGGAACTCTTCCCAGCTTGGGATCTGCTTTTGGCCTGAATCCTGGCCCACAGTCCTTGTCTGAGCGGCACTTAGGGATGCCTGTGCCTGGCCTTGTGCTGTGCCCACCTGCTGCCTTGCATTCCCAGCATGGCTTCAGACCAAGTCTGTCACCACAACCAGGTCTAGAAATGAGGGTCATTTACTGCCCTGGTAACCCCCTAGACCTGCTCTGCTCCTCTTGTTTGGGTACCATGGGACAGGGCTCCTGTCCAAGGGTCTCTACCTTTAATACAGGTTCTATGTTCCTTGCAGAGCAGCCCAGCAACCACTTCAATTTGACAGGCCTGATAATGTCAAAAGACATTATGCTGGAGACAAAAGCCTCTTTCACTAGTCAGAATACACAGTCCTCAAGGAATTGTTTCATTAAGCTAACCTGGATGTTACTTCTCCTTAAGGCAAGGTATCTCATCATCAGTACTGTTGAAAGCTTCTAAGTGACTTGACAGATAAGCATGGGCAAATATACATTGCTCATTGTTAGGAAAATTAATCCTAATTTTAATGACAATAGATGGAATCAATTCTGTGAGCCAAACGGATGATGGGGTAAAATATAAGCAAATATTACAGGGACATGTAAATGGTATTTAGGCAGAACTCTATAAATCTACTGAAGAACAAAGGATGTTATAAAGGTTGTCAGATGGCCAGAACTTACATAAATTAGATATGTTTCCATAGTGGTTTTAAGACAATTCCCAGTCTTGTCACTCTTTAATCTTTCGGTAGGGGAACCTTACTAATTGAAGAGCTTTTAAAGGAGTTTTTAACAAAGTTAATGGAAAATCGCTTGCCAGAGTAGCTAAATCAACATGAATTCAAGAACCTTCCTCCTGATTTAAAACTTTGTCCAAGTGAATAGTTCTACAAAAGTGTAAAAATCTAGTGTATGGTCAGGAGAATTGTCTTTCTCATCTGGTAACCCATCTATAATCCAGGTGTNAGTAAAGAACTGCTATTTCTATCCCCAAATCTTTGCCTGAAAGCCTCTAACTGCAAATTTATAATTGGAAAAGGGGGTGGGGGGTGGTTTACATTCTCCATTCCAAGGGAGGCTGCAACTTTCCCTGGCAGATACCTGTCTTCCCAAACCAAGACAATATTCTAAGCCCCTCAAGGATAAGCCTAGAAGTATAAACAGTGCATCACCTATTCTAAGTAAGGAAGAAATGACCACATTCAAATTGAAACACGCCATTGCAAGGCCCAAAGCTCCATACTCCACATTACATCATGAAAAGGTAAGGGGGTGTGTGGGGGAGTGTGTGTTTGTCTGCCTGTCTTTTTCAACAGAAAGTTTCCATTATTATTCTTAGCAGCACTGAAGCAGAAAAAGAGTACAGTTGTGGGGGGAGAAACACCAGAGGGAAAAAATCACATGAAAGTGTTCCTATTCACATTAGCTTGAATGTCTAGACATAAAATGTGATAAGTTATCAGTAGCATATTAACTTAACACATGGCCTTTAAAGATTCATACGCAAGCAATAAACGTGTTTTATATTTGTCCCTGGCACAACTCACAATCATTCTAAGCCAATAGCTGTAGATACATGTCAAGTTTTCAAATGTCTTTACCATTTTTATTTGACTTTTATTGCTTGTCTGCTTTTTACCCTGCTTCTCCCTTTATAAATTCTTTATGCTTGTGGAAACTGAAATCTTTCTCCATGAATTCTTGCCTTAATTCTGAACCAGTATAATTTAAGAAGCTGCAAACTGTACTTTTCAGGTTAGACTTAGTGGCGTATCTACAGCTCCTGGATATTTGAAATAACAGAAAGATTACCTAAATTTAGGGCTAGAGATTTTCTGTTGGAAAACTGGTCATTAACAGAATTTAACCTGTAACTTTCATAAGTCCAGAATAGATAAACTAGGAAAAAAGTACCCAGAAGGAATTTTGTGTTCAAATGAGGTAGAATATGCTGAGCTGGAATTAGCTGTCCTAGTGATATAAGGTGAATACAGCAATACAGGCTCTATTCATCACATGAACACTCATACACAGAATGCACATAGATATGCAAAAAAATAGGGAAGTAAGTTCTTTATAATAAAGCTAAAATTTTACATAGAAGTACACAGAATATAGTAGAGATAAAAGAGACAAATTATTTGCTACAAATTCCTTTAAATTTATACGAAACTATTATTTTCTTCTCTGTTGAAAAAATAAACATAAATCCTTCAAACAGAACCACATACTGGTAGACTATCAGAAAAAGCAGATCCCAGCATATTTACAGCCTTTGCTCCACACAATGAAAGCAAGCTGGAAAAGGAAGTGCATAAATCAAAGTTCATAGTGATGCCTACGCCTGAAGTGTGGGACAGGACACCAAATCTTCTTCTGACTATCTTTGACCTCAATACAAGATATTTAAACCCATTCACTGAGACTCACATAGATGCCTTCATTTCCAAGGAAGGTGAAATGTAGCCACTCACTTAAGGAATTACTCAAATTCTAGCACAAAACAGATTCTACGTTTCTCCTTATTTCATTTCCTCTACACAATAAAATATTGTTAAAAACTTACCTGAATGAGTTAGTAAAGGATTTTAAAGAAACATAAAATTTTACTATTGCAGATTCTCTCTGGATATTTCCTAAGGCTTTCTAATAGGCTATCTTAATGGTGTTTTAAATGTCTTAGGCAGTGGTAGTACAGATGCCTTAATAAAAGGTTAACTGCTTTTGGATTCACTGACATTGTCTGGGTAGGTCCTAAAGAATACCAAAGGAAAGAGACAATAGCTTCATGATTAGGAATCAAGCTTCTTAGTCAGAGCTTCATGTTTTACTGGAATATGTGGGATTATGTTCATAGGAACTGGAATCTGGATTGATTCTGACATTGAACAATGACCAATTCTCAAGTAGTTCACTCCCACCTTCCCCACAGGACTTCCTTTATTGCCTGAATTAGTCATTTAGTCAGACTGATACCTTACCAAGACAAATGAGCAAAGTTTTTTAGCTGTAAAAAATAAAATTGAAACGAGAGGCATTGATTATGTTTCCTCATGCAAGGAAACAAATACATAATAAGGATGACTCACATTAATTTGTAAATGTCTAGGAAGTCATCACCTCAGTGTTTCCACAGATAAATATTTTGTAGCATACTTCATTTGTCTGTCACAATAAAGTCAAAGTATTATCTCTGTGAGCCACAAGTGTTTCTTAGTTACAGCATATTTAACCTGGAAATACTCAGAATTTGAGACTAATTACTTGCTACATATGTCTGTTAAATTTATACAAAACTAGTATTTTCTTCTCTGCTGAGAAAATAAACATAAACACTTCAAACAGAAGCATATACTGGTAGACTGGCAGAAAAAAGCAGATCACAGCATGTATACAACCTTTGCTCACATGATGAAAGCAAGCTGGAAAAGGAAGTGCATAAATCAAAGCACCTGTTTATATCAATGCCTACACCTGGAAAGTACCTCCCAATGCTCAATACACATATATACAGCTGTGTTTGCTGCCTCTTTAGCACCACTTTTCCCACAAAGGTGTATCAGCACCTTCCAATGGGTCTTCTGGGAATGGCCAAAACCAGGTGACATTGTCTACAACGGGCCATATCCAAAACCACATCATTCCACCTCATCCACAAGTGGAAGTTGAGCATTTGGAAGACCCACCATCAGGACATGAGTGCAGATCACATTTTGACAGTGAAAGTACTCACATATGACTCAGCTTCACAGAGCAGGGACACTCCCAAGCCCTGCACTTCTGCTTGTTCTGAAAATAGGTTAATGAAATCTCTTAAAAAAACTACCCGTCTACATATTGCCTTTTCATAATCTCTTTCAGATGTTCACCAGTTTGTTATGATTTGTGTTGTCACAGTGACTGGAAGCCTTAGGTGATATGGAGGGACTCTTATAGTAAATGACACACTAAAATGTACTGAGTCAAAACCCTTGCTCTTAAGAGGTAATTTAGGATTAAAGTGCTCTGATTCCTGAATGGAGACACAGCAAAACAGGGCTGTTGATAAAACTTCCACCCCAGAAGTCTACCTTGTCTTCAGTGGGAGAAAATAAAATGCACTAAACCACTTACAAACCACCCTCCAAACTGCTCCACTAAAGACTATGGAATGTAAGGAGATGAAAGCTAGTGACACTTTAATTTTAATCATGACACTGCAATTTGCCACTTCATTAGCTGATAAACAGCAAGTTCAGCTGCCCTCACATGAGAGGGGTGAAGGGGTGAAAGGAGAGGGAAGGCCTCACTTTCTCCTCTTTATCACATGAGTTGTGGTTTAAGGCAGATTATACTGATTAGAATGTGAGGGAAAGTGGTTTTCTTGCAGATCCACAATGGTTAGAAACAATATTCTGAACCCAGATTTTAAGAGTGACATCTCAGGGTTGACCACAAAATACTTTAACTACATTCTTCAACTCAATGCTTTATTGCCTTTTCTTCAAAAAACTGTACAAAAGCCCCACAGACAAACTAAACAAGATCAGTAGGAGAAAACCTGACTGGATAAAGAAAGCCCTGTAATTCAAGAAGGTACGTCCCTGTGGTTAGAAGAGATTAATAGATTTTTTTTCTTTCTAAATAATTTTAGTAATTTCTTTGTTCAACAACATGAAGTCTGAAGTCCTACATGTGGGGATGAACAACATTAGGCAGAGGTATAGGTGAAAAGCACCCACATATTCCAGGAGAAAAACAGCTTGACAGAAAATGACCTGGGGTTTTTGGTGAACACCAAGTTGAACACGAGCCAGCAATGTGCCCTTGTTGCAAAGAAGCCAAGGTTAACCTGGACTGCATTAGGCACAGTATTGCCAGCAGGTCAAGAGGGGTGATTCTGCCCCTCTGACACTGGTGAGTCTGCCCCTGGAGAGTTTTGTCCATGCTGGGCTCATGAATGCAAGAAAGGCATGGACATACTGCAGAGAGTGCAAAAATGGCCACAAAGACGATGCAGGAACTGGAGCATCTCCCCTATGAAGAGAGGTTGAGAGAGCTGGGACTGTTCAGACTTCAGAAAAGAAGGCTCAGGCGAATCTTATCCATGTACATAAACACCTGAAGGGAATGCTTAAAGAGGGCAGAGCTGGGCTCTTCAGTGGTGCCCAGTGAAAGGACATCAGAAAATGGGCACAAACTGAAACACAGAGGTGTCATCTGAACATCAGGAAACATCTTTCCTTGATGGGAGGAGGACCAAGAACTGGCATACCTGGTCCAGGGAGCTTGTGAAGTCCCCATCCTTGGCGATACTCAAAACCCAACTGGGCACAGTCCTGTGACATTGGCTTTGGGTGGCCCTGCTTAAGCAGGGATATTGGCCCAGACAACTTCCAGAGCTCACTTCCAATCAATTATTCTGTGTTTCTGTGAAAATAAACAGTTATATCTATGTTTACAAGTGCATGCTTGTCTTTAAATTCTTTCATCTTTTCTTTCTTTTCTTATTTCACATTTCATAAAGTAGCTGTAAAGAACGAAATGCAGAAAAGACTTATCGCACCACACCCTCACACAGCCTGTCATGTAAATATTTAATTTTTTGTTGACTGTAAATATTTAGCAGACTAAGACCAGGATTTATCTTCCTTAACTCTGTTTACCTAAGTAACTAAGTAACCTATTTGTCTGGGCTCCTGCTGCAAGCAGTGCAGTTCATTACAGGCATTGTTAACTGTGGTTAAATGGGCATTTTTATGCAACAGAAACCTGAACTGTCACCAAAAGGGAGGTTTCCACATTCCCCATACTCCTGCAACACTCCAGGGAAACAGACAGTACACTGGAACCTGATTCTGCTTATTCCAGCAGCTGCCAAAAGAGACACAGAAGGAGCAATGGGATCAATGGAGCCAGAGGCATGCTGACTTAAGTGGGCCTCTGGCCATGACCTCAGTCTACTTTTCTCCATTGGCTTAGAGGAGGTTTAAAAAATAGCTCATACTAGGCTGTCTGCTAAAAAGAAATTAATCTCTTCTGTTGTAATTAAATGCATTTCATCTTAAATCTATCAGTTCAGCTGTGTCCCAGCAAAACCCTACAATCTCCAGTGGCCCAAAATCAAATCCTGTGTGTCTGCACACAGTTCCCAGTGATGAAAATATAGGCAAGCAAAGACACGTAGAATTTGATTTTTGTTACTTTGATCAGACACCTTTACATCAATTCATAGAATTTTGAACTTACTGAGAGTATGAATCAAGTCTCCTGTTACTACCTAGTGCTATGTACAGATAAAAGTGAATGTGAATGACAAATAATCAGAAAGCACTTACTGAGAACTTCCACTTAAGCACAGAAACACATTCAAACATAGCATGATAATAGCAAAGAATGTGCCAATTATCCAGAATAACACTAAAACATAAAATGCTGTCTTTGTGATAATAATTTTATACACAAAAACTCTCCCAGAAGAAATGAGATCAGACTCCAGTCATTTTTAATATGGTCATTTTTCATCTGTTCATTAATCTAATGCATCATTACATTCAAGATTTGCATATTTAACTCACGGGACATCTGTCTGTTGCTTTCAGTCTAGCTTGTCTGACACAATCCCATAAATGCTCCCATATGTCAATTACTTCATTCTAGTAAACACAGAAAAGGCATGAGGGTGCCAATGAATCTTGTTAAGCTTCTCCCATAACTGAATCACTGTGGCACAAAAAATAAAATACTATAAAAGAAGTACTAGGAAACAATCATGAGAAACAGCTGCCTAGATTCATAGACTGGATTAAAGCAACATAGCTGATGTTGGAACCTCTGGGGCTATGACTCAAAGGAGAAACAGACTGTGACTATTCAGGCTACTTCTCAGTCTTTGCCTGAAGTGTTACACAGCAATACCCTGCCATCCTACTGCTCCAAGCAATCACCTACTGACTGTTGCATGTCCAGAAGTCCTTGAGAAGTGCCAGAGGCACATGTGCAAATCTGTTACACACACACAGTCTAATCCAGGGGACGTGGAAAACTAAGCATCTCCAAGTTTTGAAAACTTTCTATCCAAAGTTCATTCTTGTTCCAAGAGCAGGCAAAAAGTGAGCTTAAAACAATCCTACCAGAAATATTAACGCTCATAGGCCAGAAATACAAACATTTACATTCATATAAGTGAAGAAAGCTGCGGATGATATGCAATAACTTTCTGAATACTGAAATCATTGCTTCATTACAATATCTGGTTGTGTTCTCAACCTTTGTAATCCACTATGAAGTTTGGTGTCTCTGGCTTACTTGATGACAAACATTGCTACATGCAGACAGCTTCCCTACTGTTCTGTTTTCTTCTGCCTCAAAGTCAAAATGGTAATGATAATTTAAGGCCTTTAAAGTACTGGGACCTGAGAGCCTTGGACAGTTCAGAGCTACCCAGATAATCTGAAGTGCATACAGAAAAAGGCCTGCAAGAAGACTGCAGGACAGAGGATTTTCAGTAACAGGCTAACACATATTAAGCCACAATTTTTAAATGCTTTACTAAGAATACATAACCTTTTCATTTGCTAAAACTTTTCCTTGAATGAACAAAAAATGGAAAAAAGAATAGAAGAACCCAGGTAACGAAGTGGAAAGCCTGAGAGGGAAAGGAAGAGGGAATGATGCGTTGTTCTGTAAGTCCATAATATTTCTCTTGCCACAGGAGACCAATATAAAATTAGACCTCAGTTTTAAACCTATTTATTTTTTATTAATTCTTAGCCTCAAACTATTATTCTAAAGATGCAAATATATGCTGAGTCATCCACATGAACATTAAGATGTTCTTACAGATTTATAACTGTTAAAAGTTACTTATAAATTTAAAACTGTTCTTACAATTTTATCTGGACTGATTTCATTTCCCCATTTAATGTAGCTGAGTTATGCCAGCAGATTATTTTAGATGTGCAACTGTGAAGAAGGTAGAAGAAGAGGAAAATCACCAAGAGAAACATTTTTTTTTTCTAAGTATAATCTATAGTTTTCATATAAAGTTCTTCATCTCAATACCACCTGCTTCACTCTTCAGGTTTTCAGATTTCTTGGAGATAGTCTTGGTCATATGGGAGCAGTAGAATTACAAGTACAGAACCAACATCTCAGTTTCTTCTCTGTAAACCAGTGTGGCATGCATGGAGATCCCCTCTGTCCAAACGAAAATTTACAGATTGACTTCCCTGGTCACTTGCTTCCAGCAGCTACAAGATGTGGCTAGTCAATGGAAAGAAGACTAGTTCACAGTTTTCTCTTAATTGTTAAACAAATGACCTGTTCAATTCAAAAAATACTTTATTATGATCACCCCACAGCTGTTTTTTCCCAGCTTTTCACATCAAGTTTCTTCGTTGTAAATAACACATAAAAATATAGAAAAGTATGGCCTTCAGCCAAAATAACTTCCCACTCAGAAATGAAAACACTAAAAGTCAGTGAGAAAGTCATACAGTGACTCAGCAGGAAACATGCAGGACATAGGCAGAATCTGAGTCAGAGACACAGAGTTTATTGACTGCTGTGCACCCCTCCAGGAGAGAGATGTCAAACAATGGGCTCTGAAACATCTAACTCTCAAAACAGAAAATCTAAAATGAAGAACAACCCTTCATTCATATGGCAATCTTGTGGATTTGAAAAGTGTGTTAACATGTAAAATTCTCAAAAAGTAAGGACAATATTGGAACTTAAGAACATAAGAACTGCCTTTCCAGCTACAAAAAAAGGGTTCATTTGATTGAACAGTGCCCTCCAACACTTGATTTAGGGAAAAGAGAAGAAAAATATAAGTATGGAGATATATACTTTTAATAATATTTTCTTCATTTCCCACAATTTCCAGTCCAGAGACATGCTGAGCCAGAGTTTGTATCTAGACCACCATTACTGAAGAACATCTTTCACCCCTTTGACTAACCAGAAATACCCTTCTTTCTCTATTTGTATAATGAGAGATTATACAAATAGACTCAACCTCTTACTCTTACTCAACCTCTCTACCAAATGGTATTTCAAAAGTATGAAAATTAGTGACTGGAAATGCCTTTTCCTCTTTATATCACTGAATACAAATGAGTAAGTAAAGTCCAGAAGCTCCCATATGTGGACATATTTTTCTTCCTTTTATTTTTTGCCATTTTATCTTTTTTTTCCAATGAAGAAGGTATAAACTTATGAGAAGAGGGGAAAAAATAAAGAATATAGAACAAATCTTAAATGTTATTCTAATTCATTCCAAGAGGAAAAGGAACAAGGAAAGAGTAGTTGTGAAAAAAAACCCCTAAATCATTTAGTCCAACTCTTGCTGGGTTTGCAAGAAGACTCCAGCTGGAAACCTTAGCTAGACTATATTCCAAGGTATGTGGTTTTAACATTTATCTGTCCAAAGAATATCTACTATATCTGCTATGCAAGCCACGTGTTATTTGCACCATGCTGGGGGCATGGGGTGGCTGCAGAAAACGAAAATCTGTCAGTGCCAAATCAGACACATAATGAGGGAATGACATAATCTGGTTTTTATTGAAACTTCTCACACCCTTTCATGCAACTGTGAGGTTTCAATTTGAGCACTTGGGTAACTTTCTCCACATTTACAGAGGTTGCTCTTTTTCTCAAAGTGGGACTGATTGAAGAGTGTTTTATTTTCTAAAATCATAACAGGAAATATGAAACAATTATGTCTTACTGGATACATTTTCAGCTGTTTTTCCTTTGGATAATTAAAACAACTCTGAAGCAATATAATTAAGAGGTGAAGCTTACTGGTCAATTTAATTATGCATTTTATGTGCCATCAATTTTTTGCAGCAATCATATTTCTTTTGCCTTGTATTTCAGTGAATTCATTTCAGTACTGCTGAGCTGTAAAAATAGAATACTTCGCTAGATGGACACCAAAGAACCACACTCACACAATCAGATGGTGAGAGCAAAAAAAGAAGCAGTTTATTTTTTCCGTGGGTTTATATAGACCCTGGACACTGACCAGAGATTGGAGGACAAGGTTGACACCTCTTTGACCCCACTGGTCAAACTAGAAGTCCATCAATTTGTCCTTCCTCCCAAAAGGAATGCACATTTTCAAAACATCACTTTTTGTTTATGTTACATTGCGTGAGAACTCCAGTAACAATGTAAAACATCAGAAGGCTGAAAAAATCAGGGCGACACCCTTCTGTGCAAAATGTTTGTGACACAGGATTAGCTATGTCAGAACTAGCTGGAAAATGTGTGTGAGGAAGAATGTGTGACAAGGGTCAAGACAGGCAGAAGAAAAAATTTGGCTGAGAAACCCTAAATTGTGAAAGAAGTATTAGTGTTAGCTAAAATTTGTCTCATATAGTCACTGTAATAATTAATAATGATAAAACTAATAGAGTACCAAATTAATGAAAATATGAGGAAATCTGGAAATAAAATGTGATATACCAGGAAAAAAAAAAAAAAAAAAAAAACACTTAAAAATGTGGAAAAGCATCTGTCTGAAAAAATGCTTTGGTTACACAAGAGAAACCTGGTGCCTAAGTGATGCCGGCTGGCTGATATCTGGAGAGCAGATTTCTGTCTTCTGTGAGAAGACAACAGAAGCTGCCTCCCCACATTGGACTGGGCCAGCTCCATCCAGCTTCATGATGAATGCAGCACTCAGAAAGCAGAGCCCATCAGAGACACAGGTAATGTCTCTGTGATAACCTATCACAGAAAAACAGGTGAAAAACGCTGCACAGCAGCATCTGGGAGAGAGGAGTTAGAAAATATTAGAGAAACAAGTCTGCAGGAGGAGGTGCTCCAGGTACCAGAGCAAAGATTCCCCTGCAGCTTGTGATGTAGACCATGGTGAGCCAGGTTGTTCCCCTGAAGCCCTGAGGATCACAGTGGATCAGATATCCACCTGCAGCCCGAGGCAGGTCCCGTGCTGGAGCAGACGGCTGTGCCCTGAACAAAGCTGCAGCCCATGGACATCCCACACAGGTGCATGCTCCTGGCAGGAGCTGCAGTCTGTGGAGAAGAGACCACACTGAAGCAAGTCTTCTGGTGGGATTTGGGAGCCCATGAGGGACCCACACTGAAGCAGTCCATTCCTAAAGGACTCTTCCACCTCGTGGAAGGAACACATGGTGGAGCAAGTTTGTGAAGAATTGCAGCCCATGAGAAGAACTTGTGCCGGAGAAGGTCATGTAGGACTATAGCCTATGCTTAAGGATCCCACATTGGAACATGGGAAGAGACCACGGAATAAAGAGTGGCAGAGACAACACGTGACGAAGTGGTCACAACCCCCATTCCCTGTCTCCAGTGCTGATGAAGGTAGGAGGAGATGGAGAAGTTGATAGTGAAGCTGAGCCCAGGAAGAAAGGAGGGGTGGGGGAAGATATTTCCAGATTAGTTCTTATTTTTCATTATTGGCAAATAATAAATGGAATTAATTTTGCCAAGTTGAGTCTGTTTTGCCCATGATGGCAGTTGAAAAGTGATCTTTCTCTCCTTAGCTCACCTACAAGCTTTTCATTGCATTTTCTTCCCCTGTCTTTTTGATGGAGAGAGAGCGATAGAGAAGCTTGCTGGGCACCTTATGGCCCAGCAGGACAGGAAAGTAGTGGAAGGTGAGGGCTGTACAGCATGTAAACTCTCACAGCTGGTGAATTAACCTTTACTTCTTGTGACCACAAGAGCAGTGTTTCCCCAGTCTTACTGCTGTGTCAGGAATCTTCCTGACTACATTTACATCATCTTAGACTGTGGCATTATTTGACTGTTATCTGAGTCAATCAGTACTGAACTAAATCTTCAGCAAAATGTTAAAATCTGAATCTAAAGTTGTCTCTTCTTTATATAGAAACACAAACATAAGCCACACATACTCTGACCACTCTTTGTAAGTCTCTGAAGTTCAGGAAGGCAACCCTAATACCTGGAAAAACTCCATTTGAGGCATTTCTATTTATTCCTTACTATGAATTCTTACTCATTTACTGTTACGAAATGTTATCTGCTTTTTGATATACGGTAGGGTAAATGGTGCATTTGAAAGCGGTAGCTGTCATAAATGATATACAAGGTAGTTATCATAGAAGGCATTAGTTTCAGACAGAAACAGCAAAAGGCAATGCCAGAAACTTCTCCAGCTTACAGCTGGATCAACTTCAAAATCTGATTTTTTGTCTAGCCATTCAGAACAGAAGAGTAAGGTTTTTTAATTAAGCCTGTTCATAGCATCTGCAGAACTGGAGAGTTGCCATCTACATCAGAATAACGCTTGAGATGCTTAAAAGACAAGGTTATGAAGTCAAGAGAAAGAACATCCAGTATTTAAAACCCACATCATTAAACTTGTGGTAAAACTCTTAATGAATGGAAATAATAATTACACCAATTACATTAATTCTGAAGGATCCCAAAATTGCAATTAAGAATTACTTCGCAAATAACTGAAATACAGCTATACTTGAAAAATTACATTATACTATTCAGAAGGCCTTTCATAAAGAGAACATAGAGTTATACAATTTTGATTCAAGTTTCTAATTAAAAATTTTATCGGTATGTTTTAACTGTCTGAGTAATACTGTGAACTTAAAACCAAGACTGGATTACTTATATGATATAAAGTTTAAAACATAAATGCAGGACCAGTGTCCAACATTTGGGCATGAGACAAAAATCTAAGGTAGATTAACAGAGACATGATGAGCAGAACAGTAAAAGACAAAGGCTTGAATCAGTGTCAGACTTTGAAGATAAAATTTTTGTGTCATGAGAGCTAGAGTGGAATTCAGTGACCTTAGAGATTTCCAGTGTCATGGACAATCCAGAATACCTGCACAGAGCTAACAGCTATGCCATAGGACTCACAGGGGGAAATGTGGAGCAGCTGAATTCCAGGAACGTACCCCTACCAGCAAAAAGGGCACTAAACTCACATGCATAGGAAACAAAATCTTGCCACCTATATAGTCAACCAATCCAGTTCATCCTAAAAGAGACACCTACAGGTGATCATCTTTAAGAGTTTTGAGCTGAACTAATGCAACTGAATGCCACTCTGTTCCCCGTACTGATCTCTTTATTATATCGGCATATGAGGCACCTCACGTGAATGTCCAAACTTCTTTTGACACTCAGAAGCTTAGGTGACTGTTGTCTGGGCATGACTCCCATCCTGGATTCTTGAAGATTCACATATTTAAATGGTACCTCCATATATACAGGGGAATTTAAACCAGAAATAGCATAGTCTGTCCAGAGTTCTTTGGAGATTACAAATGTTTAGAAACAAATAAGATGCCCTAAAGTCTATTTTTTCACAGCTGTAGAATGACAAGTCCAAGTAAGATGTGTCCTTTCCTTGCCCTCACACACACCAGAAGTCATGACACACTTTATTTCCCATACCAAATGTGGTATTATTAATACAAAAAAACAGTAGCACCAAAAAATAGCCCTTGACACCAAGAGTTTAAACAATAACTAAAAGTACCATTGACTTGAAAATATGCAAACGTATGACCTGCAAAATCAAAAAGTATGTTGTTTCTGAGGCAGCAGTTTGTCCTGGGCACAATATTAACACTTTCAGCAAAACAAAACAAAGATAAAACAAAAGAGACCTCAGATTGTGGAGGGACCTAGGTTAGTGAAAAGTGCACTATGCTTCTTTGAAAGCCACAGGTTTTGGGCTGGTCAGTCCTTTCAGTAGGCCTACCTTCCTACACCTTCCTCCAAGACTGAAATGAAACCCACAGACAAAAAGTCCTTAAAATCATGAGGAGTAGCTGTTAGTTTGGATAAGACATTTATTTTTAACACATAAACAGAATTTACTTGCCAACTTTCCAGTAACATATGCAATAAATTGGTTGTGTTCATGTAAGAAAAGCCTAAAGACTTTAGATTTCAGTATCAGTTCAAAGTTTTGGATTTATTTGTCATTTACAGCATATGTAAACACGTAATAATGCATGAAAGAAAGAAAATAAAAAGCCAAAAAAAAAGTAGGCAAATTCTCATACAACTTTCTTTATTCTCTAAACAAAAAGGAGATACAGTGACTCTATCTGGAAAACAACTAAAAGAAAACAGTTTTGAGTCAATGTTCTCCTTAACAGACACATTTGAAGGTCATAAAGATGAAAAGCAGAGGCTGCCAACAGCTGGAAACAAAAATATATTCTCAAACAAAATTATGACCTGATATATAAGACAAAGTTACATGATAAGGATATTTGACCTTCTCACCATGTGACTTTTTCCATGCTCTGTCAGTTTAGCAATATTTAATCTGACTTTTTTCCACAACTACTTATTCATAAAAAAGACTATTATTTATACTGAACACCATTTTAAATAGACTTAAAACATAGGCATACTGAAAAATTTTAAAATTTGAGACACGCAAAGATATATACAACACAACGACATTCTTTCGGACTTGAGGAAAAAAAATGAAGGGTCCTGCTTTCAGCTATTGCATTTATCCGTTATTAATTTTACTACAGTTTAAACTAGTATTAAATACCTTAATCTAGACTTCCTTTAAAAATCTCACAGCAGAAGAGTCCCAACTTCCATTTCAGTTCCGTTAACTGGAAGTATAGCTCAGCAAAATCACCATTTGATTATCTGTTCAATCTGAGAAGAAACTCTGCAGCTGGCTAAGTTTCTGATACCAGAGCTCACCTAACACTTAGAATGCTGTGCCTGGGACTTGTCAGAAGAAATGTGCTCCCGATAGCTCTGAAAACTCAGCACCTATTTCATGCATAAGCCATGTAAAGTGTTCCTCCAGGACAAGGCCTGTTACCTTAAGAGCTCACTTCTTGAAGCATGTTCAGAGCACATGCAATGTACCAATCTCTCCATAAGGGAGATTGAAGTGTCCCTCTTTCCATCATTGCACAATGCTTAGAGTGATTAGCAAAGATTTGTATGATGGCCATTTAAGTCCACTCCTTTCTTGGGTGATTAAAGATAGTGTTCCTGCTGTCCCAGGGAATCCCCTCCCCACAGCTCTAGAATATTCAGAAAAATGGATGTTTCTAGCATAAGACAATGTGAGGGAAGAATGGAGAAAATGGGAGTAGATTTTGTTAGCTCCATTCAAATTCGGCCATTTTTCATTATTAAGAAAAGGTTCTTCAAACTACATAGGGAGAAAGAACATGGAAGACAGTGAGGAAAAACCACAGAGAAAGGACTGAAAAATGTGGATCTAATCTTTGATCATCTTCTGAGAGCAAGGACTGATGGTTACCTTAATTTTGTTACTATGACTTTACCTTCAAAGGATTTCCCGTGCAATGATCCTGCTGCAGAGAAAGCTAGGAAATGTTATGATTAACAACACTGCTGTTTACAACGATTTCAACTTGATTTCCCAATTAGCACGTTGGCACTCATGAAACATCCATAGATACTTAGATGTGCTTAACATAATTTCAGTATGTTTGCACTAGAAAAATGAACATGCCAAAGCATTTACTTTCTCTGCCCCTTCAGCAAGCTGACATAGCATGGTGTGCATGCAGGCCGGTAAACTCACCACCTTCCAAAACAGAGTGACATTGGGGCAGATGCCAGTTATATGGCACAGACTTGTGCATGGGATCCATCTCCCAGAGCTTTGAAGTGGCCCGCACACCTCTCTGCATGTCCGATAGGATACACGCGCTGAATAACTGTGTCTTAACATGCTGCCTCTGGACGCTCATACACCCAAAACTAAAATTGTTTTGATTTTTTATTACTTTTATCCATATCAGACAGCTTTCCATGCCTTCTCAGGCTTGCCTTCTTGGTTGGAGACAAAATTATTTGTGAGCAAAGGATCCACAACACACATAACCCACTCCTTGTTTTGGGACTCAGCAATGCAACAAAGAAAAGTGCTATTGAGGCCCACAATTCCCTTCTAAGGCCAATTGCAGTAAGGAGGGTCCAAGTCTGCTATACATTACCTCTTAAGAGAGGAAAGGTCTAAGGCCTGATAGACTAACACCCATTGGCAAGACTACACTGCGCTACAAGTGGGATGACCAACAATGGATAAAGAATTTCACAGAGGGCCATCTTTGGAGTACTCTGTGGAGAGCTGGCCCTGGATATCCACCCTGAGATCACCACAAGCCACCAGCCCATCTCAGTGGAGAAAAAATTGTCATTCTTCACTCTACATTTATTACTCCAACTTTTGCCAAATACTAGGTAACCAAAATAGTTTCAGAAAGCTTCTGACATGCAGGAAGGTATATGAGATTGCTGAAGCAACCAACTACACCATCTATATGACTACTACATAGCAGGAATGCTTAATTATTATTTTTGGCATAAGTAGTAGGACAGAGATGGACTGAACAAGTAATTCATCTTAAATTAAGTATCCTGAAAGACAGAATCACAGGAAAAGTAAAATGTGAGAGTCAAAAGGCTGAAACAACTGAGGCGTCAACACCACAGTTTGTTCACACTGCGACATGGGGTGGTTTGGCCAGGTCTGGCAAAAAAACCACATTAAATTATCCTGGACTGTCAATGCGCTACAGCAAAAGTTCAATAAATTTACAGTAACAAATAATGACAACATATATCACCCTTCCTGCTGACAGAGCTTGGTAAGTTTGTTCTGCACCATTGTATAATATTGTGAAAAATTTAGAAGAGTCCATATTGCTTCTCCTAATTTTAGTTCACTAAGACAAGTTGAAAACAAATCCCAGCAGACAGCCAAAAGGATTTCCCTTGCTAGGGAGTATTAACAAATGTACTAACCCATCACATTGCATTCTCCTGCAAATACTGATATCAGACCTCCTCAGAAACATAACAACAACTTCCATTGTTCAAATTCAAATCAAATTCTGTAAGTGTGAGATTTCAAAAGAATAATTAAGCCAATTATCATGGAAAGAATCTTAATTATTCTGGATAAAACCACAGCTCCATATGTGAAATTTTTAATTACTGACTTTTTCAAAAATTTACGGAAGAAGGGAGGTCTCACCCTCTGAAAAATTATAAGAATAAACACTATCAGACCTTTCAAACGTCTTGCTCTCAGTTTAATATTCAGTCTTCTGGCTCTCCCACAGTCCCTTCCATCTGTGGTTCTGCAGCTTCACTACTCCAGAGCCACACATGGCAGATGTCACATGTCAACCTGATCTGGGATTTGCTGACTACTGGTCAGGCAACATGGCTACTGGGCAGGTAGAATGCCAGCAAAGCCAGGAGCACAATCCCATTGTATGTGCCTCTATTGCAGTCACAGCCCTTCCCTGTGGCAACCCCAGCATTCATTTGGAGCACATCTACTCCAGAGGCAGGCACACAACCCTCCTGCAATGCCACAGGCACAGCAAGGAGCTGGTGCTGCTGTTCTCACTCCCACTTGCAGGCACACATCCATAATACACTTAGACATCAAAATGAGAAGTGAGTGTTGTGCGTTTAAAGTCTGGTCACTTGAGAGAGATGTCTCAGATATTTTAGATGCTGATCTCATGACAAACAATAGCAAAGAAATGAGCATCACTGCCAGTCTGGATAAATACTAATTTCTCATCTCTTCATGTTGCCTTTTCTTGTCACAAGGTGGACTAGGAGAAAAAAGAATGTTTTCTTTCTTACATCAGAAGCAATATGAAGATACTCATCTGCCTTCCCTTGGCTTTGACATACACTGATGCACTTACAGTGTTAAGCCTTCGTCTGTGTTTGCCAAGAGCCTTGTGGCTCTCTTTGCTTTAGCATGCATGGATTTTACAAAAGGAACACTACCAAAGAGCAGAATAAAACATGAACAAAGTACTGATCATGTGCTGCATTTTAGTTATTCATAACAAGATGAAATCAGTTCCTATTACCAGCAAGTAAAGTACAGAAGTCTCAGGACTGTGTGTGAAATGCGATGTCAAAGACCCTGCCCCTGCTTTGGATTACAAACCATTAATATTGTAACCTCTTCCTTCAAAATGTTGCTGAGAAAGTTATGGGACTTAAATTAACCATTGTTCAACAGAACTAAGAAAAATTTCCTATACCTGTCTTTGATCTTCTTTAAGTAGACACTTAGATAACCAGTGTATAAAATGTAATCACAAAGCTGGAACTCAAACTGCAAGAGCAATTTAATAGAAATTTAGAGATATAACAATTAAAAAACAGATTCAATATTTTTTATCACTGCTCCATAATTTTAAAATAACCATGGAGCTGCCAAACTGACCTACTTCAGCAGTAGTAAATACAGTGGATTATTTAATATTAGCTGAATTATGTAACATATTCTAAATTTCCATAATTTAGAAGTCTCTCACAAAACTCTTTCTGGCAACCTCTTAAGAGATTTCTCCCTAGCTGATTTTTAACCATCTACCTTAGCAGTACAGCCCTGACCTCTAGTGGGTTCAGTGAAACAATATTGTAGGCATGATAACATGCTAACTTGGTTTCATAAACAATATCATTTAAACCTGGAAAATGCAGAAGTTCCAGCAAAGCCATGCAATCAGCCAAGGAATAGATGTTTTATTAAACAGATGAAAATTAATCGCAGGCTAACAGCAGTACTGTGTTTGCCTTATGCCAACATCCATCTGATTGATGAGGTGTTTTGACTCTCAGCAGATGACTGCTCATTCCCATTGGGAGCTCTGTATTAGCTAAACCCCATTATTAGTCTCTTAGTTATCTGCAAAGTTTGCTTGACTTATCTTTTTTTTTGCTAACTTACCTTCAGACCAAGAGATATCTATGATTGGATTCAGAAAAACAAGTAAGACAGGTTAGGGGTAAGTACATCCCAATTTTTCTATAATCTAAGAACTAGATTAAGACCTGATTGCTGCAAAGGCTTATGAACCTCTATTACATTCAGTAAAAATTTAACACTTGCATGATACACTCCAGTTAGGAAGACTGAGGATCTTAGGTTTCCTGTTATTTTTATCCCACAGTGAAAATTAAATCCAGAGCTCTGAAAAGATTACTGAAATGATTTTCCAATTAAGTATGGGAGGCTTCCACATAAAGACTGCAGAAAATATGCAAGAGACAACATTAAATTCAGCTGCCTTCATCTAGAAGAAGACACAAAGTGACGGGAATGTGGTCTGACTCTTTCAAATTCCTGACACAGGGTAAATGCTCCATGAACAGCCTTAACAGGATAGTCACTGACATTCTGCCATGCTCCTTCCTACATGTCCTTCAGCACAGAAGTCTCAAGAAAGCATTCATACAGCTGATTCTCTTTGTCACATTATGTACCTACATTAAAGAATATAATGCTGTTCTGATTTGCTGTAAACTAAATGGGAATCAGACCAAACTAGACAGACAGAACATAACAAGGGTTTCACAACTGGAATTATTATTATTATTAATAATAATAACAATAATAATAATTTTTTTTAAGTAAACAAAGAGTGACAAATGCAGTGCACTTTCACATCATCTGTAAAAGTTAAAAATGCAAATATGCAGATATGTTTTCCAGATTCTCTGTTCTGCAAGAGAAGGCCAACAAATCTGTTACTTATGAAGTCTGGACTACTCAGTCAGAGCAGCCTATCCAAAAACTAATTATGTAGCAATAGTACATTTCTTTCTTTATTCATTACAGAAGCTGCTTAATAAAAGGCATGCTTTTTAATCTTTTAAGGAGAAGAAAACATCCTATTTCTGTCCTTATTACAGATTTATTAAGTCAATATCTAGGTTAATTTTGTTTATTATCAAATCACATATATTATACTTTGCCAAATAAGAATAATCTGACAAAAATTTCTAGGGATCATGAGGCTGCCCTTAACTTTGTTATACCAGACATCATCTTAATTAGAGGGCCTCGGTTTATTGTTCCACTATAGCTTGCCATGGCAACTCCACTGTTTAGCTGACTGCTTTGATTGGTCATGTTGGATCAACTGGTACTGGACAAAATTCTCTTCCCAGAAATACTCTAAATATAATGGTTTCATTGTAAGCCTCCCTTTACATGCTAGCAAGCTAGGTAAGTTTGGCTTCATAGACTCAGATTTTTTGGCTGTATCTGTATTGCCCTAAGTTCTTCTTAAAATGCCTGCAGTGCCAAACTCCTCCAACCACAGGTTCCTTGGCTCTTGGAAAGAATATGACACCTATCCCAAATCCAAATGCAAACAACAGATTGACCTAGCATCATGAGACATTAATTATTATAAGCATGTTTTGGCATTCTCATAATGGTTTCTATGTAAGCCCATGGCAAGAAAAGGACCAGCCAGAGCAGCCTTCCTATAAAAAGTACAGCCTGGATTGCATAACCTCCTCAGGCCCAATCTAATGTTGCCTTGCCTGCCTCCAGATCATCAGGGAGCCAATCTACTCAGACCACTGTCCATGTCCTCAGTTCTTACTTCCTTCTTCCTGCCTTTCTCAAGAAAACAGAAAAAACTGAATCAAAAAAATCAGTCCTAGTAACTTCAGCCTCTGGCTCACTCTCTCTCGCTCACAACGTTTCAGACTTACCGTCTCTATTAAATCTCTTTGCTATATTTGCTATCCTGAAAAGGATTGTTAGCTCCTGAATTCATTTCCTGATACACATTTCTGTGTACAGAAATACAAGCAAGACTTTTTACCCACCTTATCTTCTACTGAAGAGTTTTTGCTGTGTCTAACAGGAGCTGTCAAGTTCAAATAAGTGGGGAGCAATGAAGAAGGAATGGAATTAAACATGCCTATGTCACAAAGTGTAAGTCAGAAAATTCAGAAAATCAAGGGTGTTTTTAAGGTGTCTCTACTAAGCATCTCAAAACTGATGAACTTGCAGAAAAGCTCAGTTTGAGATGGAGATAATTCTAGGTGTCTGTATGTGTTAATGCTCGTATAGTCAGAGGAACATTTCAACAAAGCCAAGAAGTCCCAAGGGAGTGACTTGGTTGACCAGGAGGAGGCTAAGACAGGCATAATGTCTCCAGCTGAAGAACACAGATCTCCCTCAAGTTCTGTGCTACATTTGCCAGAGCTCTAAAATTCTATTTAAACAGTCAAGTTAGAAATACCTACCTACAAAAGAATGGATGGTTGTACCTGATAAGGTGTATCCAACTTTAACAGTAAATGGAAGCTGCGGGGTTTCTTCATGTCTGCAAATCATTTAAGTCCTGCATACAGACGTACATAACCAGGGTAGGAAATGTTACCACAGGGATTTATAACTGCCCACACAGTAAGTCAGTGACATAACTGATTTAGAATTCAGGAGTTCATGGCTGTTTGCCCTAGGTTTCATCCACATGCCCACAGTCCGTCTCACTTGAATGAAGCACTTTCTACTCACAGCATGCTGTCATTTTTTTTAATGTTTGCACTCAAATGAAAGGAGCCATACTTGAATCACTGTCTCAGCCTCAGCATATAAATCTGACTCAGATTCATAGGACTGCAAATCATTTAATTTTGAAAGAGCACAGGAAATTAAAAACAGCTTTGCAATTTTGTACTGAGACAGGTGTATCAGCACGGCTACAGAACTCTGATACTCCCAGGCACAGAGCACAGAAATGTAGAAAAATTTAGGTTAAAGGATAGCACAGCTGCATCCTCAAAGGAGCTTCAAAGTTGGATCAAATGCAGCTGCTGAACTGTTGGACCATGCACCTATTTAGTGTCTAGATGAGTCAAGGAAGAACTGCTACCTGCTCCTGCTCCAGGACAGGATTCTGGTCATCTCTTCTCTGGTGTTCAGGAACAACATGGGCTCCTAAAAAATCAATAAACTGGCCTTCCTGTTGCTGAAAATAGGTGGCCAACTTATTCATGTCCACAGCTGAAGAACACTGATCTCACCAGATGTTTTTATTCCATGCACTGAAAACCTCTGAGAGACTCTAGACACCACCCGTAATTGATTCCCAACGTTTTGGCTATGCGACAGAGTATCTGGGTAGTCCTACAAGCAGCACTTCACTCTATCCAGACCTACCTGGAGCCCCCAGTGTCTACATTTTCTTGAGTTTTCAAGTCACCCCTTGCTAGGACATGTCAGCACCACAAGGTCAACAAAAACATTGAAGGGTGGTGTTTGGTGTGGTTTTTCCTATAGGACTGGCTGCTGGATCACGGAGTAGCACATTTGCTCACTGCTGTGAACAAATAAATTATGGCTCAGCCAGAAGTGCCAGAAAGGTCTGGGAAAAACATGCTACAAGTCATAAAAATGCTGTGCCCAGGGATATATGTACAATGCGTGGTGCAGATGTGCCCAGCAGAGCTTGAGTATGGATGCTCACAGGCTCCATAAGCCCATGAGCTTCCCAGGGAAATGATTACAGCACCAAGCCTGACAGAGGTTAAGAAGTGTTTGGACACTGCTCTCCTGGACATGGTGTGACTCTTGTGGACGGTCCTGTGCAGGCCAGGAGACAGACATAGCCAGCCCCTTCAAATATCCCGACAGCATCCCCGAGACACACAGAAGCCTACGCCGATGTTCACAAGGGCTTTAAAGCTGTGACTTGCAGCGCAGTCAGGCTCCTTACTACCACTAAAACCCCCGCATTCCTCGGCCCATATCCGTGTCCCTCAGACACCACCCGCTCGCCTCCATCGCGGCGCCGGCGGGCGCTCCCCGCGCTGTCCCGCCCGTCCGCGTCTCCAGGGCGCCCTGCCCGCCCCTTCCGGGCGCGGCTCGGAAGCGGCGGGGCGGAAGC
>VXBB01024655.1:183298-208891 GCA_013399915.1 Illadopsis cleaveri | reverse complement strand
ACACAAAGAATGCAGAATTTATGTGACATCTGGTAGAACTCCCAAGATAAGGGTANAAAAAAATGTTTATATTAATGATTTTCAGTTTATGGTACCACTTACATCACTGAAATTAAAATTTTAGGTAAAGTCTTACAGCAAGTTGTTACTTTAGGGATCACAAGACCATTAATCATTTCATGTCTGATATTAGATGAATTCTTACTGTTTAGGGGAATGAACAGGAACTGTCTGTTAGTGTTTATCACCCACAGAAGAATCGCAGCATCTGCCAATAGCAATTTTGATTTTTTGTGAAAATTGCCAGTGCACAATTTTCATCAGTGCCCCTTTGCTTAGGAGCTCTGGTTTTACACAGATTTTTTTCATCTGCTTTTTCTAAGGTTACATGAGCACTTCCTAATTTTCACACTTTTTCAGTTCTGGTTGATGGTGAAGCAAGGTTGATGGTGAAGCAACATATACCATGAATACATGTTTAGATGGTGTGCCACAAAGAATCACCAGTCTTTAGATTAGCATGTTCCTTTTGCTGAGCCTTGTGTATGCTCACCTTTTCAGAAAGGAGAAAAGCATTGTGAGGAGCTTCTGGTGTTGATGTGTAGTAGTGGCTTCATTCATCAGCTCAGCAGAACTTTACAAGATAAGGCAAGAGGTTACAAGAGTTGTTCTTGTTCTGAAAATGCTGTGGTTCCCAAGTAGCAACCATTAGCAGTGGTTAGGTTTTAAACGTAAGGACAGGGAGTTAGGAGGTAGTTTTTTGGTAAGAAGGTTTTGTGGTTATTTTATGACTTTCAAAAGTGAGGGCTAATTGCTGTACCTTTCCATGGACACTTTAACTCTTTGCTCATCTTTAGGAACAGTCTCTGTGTTTTATTCTCTCAGCAGCTATTCATCTTCGTTTAAGATGGGTGTGAATCGCAATCAGCCTTTTCCTAGTTCCCCCTCACTGGTCTTTGGGGGGTGCTGTCTTGGACCTCCCTTATGAGGAACTAAGCACTCACACTTTTCAGGAGCTGCTCAGCTTGTCAGGGGACACAGAGATGAGCACTTTGCTCATCTTTAGGAACAGTGAGACTTCACTGAACTTTAAATTTTGCAGAGTCATGTCAGTTTTTTGTTTTGCCTTGTTTTGCTTGGTTTTTTCCCCACAAAAATCAATTAGAATATTTTAAAAATCTGTATTTTCAATGTTGTCTTTGAAGACCAGATTTTATAAAAAAATATGCTTTTCCATACAGTCAGAAACAAGGCTTTCCATAAAGCCTAAAGTAGGTACTTTGTAGCCCAGCAGCCTCTGAGAAAGAAACATCAACATTGTGAAACATAGTTTGAAAGTCAAAGTTGCCACAGTAGCCTTAGTTTAAGCCCTTCGAGGTTAGGCATTATGCTACCAGCTTTAATTACTTTGTTGCATATTTTTTACTACTTAAAATTTCGTCTGCTGTTGTGCTAATGATAATAAACCTTCCAGTGTTTGATTTTTGTTAATGGTCCCCTATCCTCCAGCTCTGGCTGCTCTACATCCCAGGAATTCTCTTTAGGCCTCCACCTTGATTGATGGGACGTTAAGCTCCCTCTGAGCTTATCAATGTTCCTTGGAAATTCTACTGCCTAATCGACTGCTATTGTCTAATGCCTTGGAATGTTATTTACCTGTACTATTTGCCTGGATGAAACAATATTATATTTACTGGACTTCTGAGGCAAATTCCGGCCCAGGTTATGCCAGGAGGAAAACTGACAGGCAACTACATCTAACCCTCAGCAGCAGAGCCCAGAGGCTCTTTGAGCTCTGCTGGGGCACAGTAGCTTCCTCAGCACTTCCCTCCCATTGCAGCACCTCTTGGAGCTCAGCAATTCTGCATTTTACAACACTCCGGCCACTAAAAGCTGGCATTAGGGTCTGGGCTGATACTCCCCTCCTCAAAGTTCAACCCTCACATGTTGAGAGGTACGAAGGCATCCAACCTGAGTGTTTCACTGAACTTGAGTTGAATTTTTAACAGGTACATACCTCTCTACTTACTTCTTTGTGCTTGTATGCATGCATGAATTGATTTAAATACGATTTTCCTTTGTATGTTTCATTCATGTAATAAGTGATACAGTGAACCTTATATTTGTGAAGTTATGCTTTTGGAAATTTATATTAAACTTTTTTTTTTTTTTTAACTTTGGTGGTGATTCTTTAAGTCACATAAATCACTCATTCATGATAGATGTGGAGAAAGCTGGAAAAGTGGGGACATAATTTCTTGGGATTTTTAAAAAGGAAGCCACCTCTTAACCTAAATAATTGTCTTCTTGAGATCTCCTGACCACTTTTCACGCGGGCCTTTAACAGAGATAAGGAGTCCTGACACTTTTCTCATTATTTGAATTAAAGGAGTGATAGATAAAGGTGGTGGTAGAATCCAATTGACTTAAGTTTCCTAAAACACTAAAAAACAAAACCAGAGGTGTGTAGTGCAGCTTGAGATACTGGCCTCTCTTCCTCCATGATATACAGCACTCTCCTTTTCCACTCCTTTTCCAGTGTGAGAGGCTGAGTATTAAATGTGAAGATGCTCAAAGAAGAATCAAAATCCCACACCTATAGTAGTGTATTATTTTTAGTTTCTTCTGCCAACAAACACAGGATTTGTTCTCTCAACAGCTCTTCATCTGCTTTTAAGATGGGTGAGAATTGCAATCAGCCTTTTCCTAGTTCCCTCTGAGTGCTCTTTGGGGGGTGCTGTCTTGAACCTCTCTTACGAGAAGCTAAGCACTCACACTTTTCAGGAGCTGCTCAACTTCTCAGTGGACACAGACCATGTAGCAAATGACAAAGTATTTTTCTAATGAAAAGAATATGTTGGAGGAGAAAATAAATTACTACTTAAACAAGGCCTTTGAGATTATTCTTAGAGAAACACAGACAATGGAGAAGAGGAGAAATAAGAACATATTTTAAAAATCAAAATCTCATGGAAAGAATCTTTGTGTTTGAGGGGATGGAATACAGACTCCAGTTTCACCAGCTGTAATTAAAACCATAAACTTCTGTTGTGATCTCATTAAAAAAGAATCCAGGAATCCTTATGGAAGTCATTTTTCAATCTCCTGGTGCACCACTGAAAGAAAGAAAGCTCCAGTGTCACAAGTTACTCCACATGGGCAAACTCCTTTACCTTCCATGAGTTCCACTAATTTTACTAATTAGTAGGGTAATGTTGTTGTCCCATATGTGAACTCATTACCTGATGCACCACACCAATTCACACGCTGAGGTGAAGTATTTCTATCTTTTATTCTAAATGTCATTCTAAATAAGGAGCATGGTCGTAACCCATGAGATGCTGGCTCATGGATCATCAAAACTTTACACTATTCACACATTTTAACAAGGTATAAATCAGCATTCATTGGTTACAATGACATAGCTTTTTCATTTTTAATATACTCAAACCTCTATTTATTAGTTATGTCTCTTGTTTCCTACACTTCTTGGTTTGCAGATGCAGTTCTTCCCTTCATTTGAGCCTGGGGTCTGTTTTGAATAGGTGGACACTGAGTCAGTTCCTATGATGGCTGACTGCTGGAATTACCTTTCCCCCAGTTACTGCTCAGTTCTACTGACTTCACCCTGGTGGCTCTCACCCAGACACCCCATTCACCTTGGGATTGCCATCAATTTCCCTTAAAACAAAAGATTAGCCAAGCATATAACGTTCACAGTACAATTGCTTAAACACAACTGTCTAGCTATAGCTACCGATTAACAAAAGTTTGATTCAAATTTTGAGGTGCTTCAATCTTACCTCGCTTGATATCAAGGTCTTGAATGGATGTAACTGGCAGCTTTGGGGAACATCAGTGCTTGGCTTGGTCTCTGCTTTTTAGTTTTATCAACATAGATATATTGGCAGGATGATGGTACCAGCACTAGAATGGGTTGATGGGTCAAGCAGACGAAGAGCTTTGCCTGGCCCAGCCCCTGCAGTGTGCTGCTGTAGTGATCTGCTCCTCACATCCCTCTGACACTGTGCAACATGGCTGGGCGGGCTTTGTCACACATTCAGGGCAGTGAGGAGTGCTTGCTCTGCTTCCTAAAACTGTGCTTCAGCACAGGAGGGTCCTGGGTCTGCATCAGTCCACCTGCCATCCCTATCCAAGGTGTACATGCCCATCCTACTGCAGTGACTTGCAGCATGGAGGCCTCAAATATAGATAGACAGTGTCAAACCATGAATGCCTGCAGAGATTTCCCACCATTTATAAAAGGATGGCTGCATCTAATCAATAAGGATCTAGCCCTTCGAACTTTACAACTGTGTAGGTAAGAGATGTCCTATGCAAAGGGTACCCTTTTGGACCATTATAACTTTAATAATCTCTCCTTTGGCCTTCTCTTTTTTGAAAGTATGTAGGCAGACATTTTCTCAGGAGAGAGAGAGACCAAGTGCAAAAGATATCCATTGAAAGGGGTTTTATTTTCTTGTCTTTTTGTCCATGAAAGGGTTCATTGTTCCACCTCCACAGTTCATTGCTGCTTGTAAAGAAAGGAGCAAATTACTGAGTGCCAGCAGAGGAAAAGTATGGCATTGAACTGGGATGAACAGGGCTTTTTGTCATGACAAGAACAAGACAGATAAGAAATCAGTTGATTTGTGTTCGATGGCTGATGTTATATTTTAATATGCCAGTAGTGGCTGTGCTGTCTCTGATGCCTTTTGGAACTGTACTTTGATTTAATCGAGAATTAAAGCTTTAAAATTATTCACTAAGCCCCTGGGGGAAGAGCTACTTGTCAGCTGTGATTACATTTAATTAGTGAATTTTGCCATTTTGCCTCTTAATCTCACCTCACAGAGCCCCGTCCAGTCTCTTTGGAGTTCCTTGTTCCCTTTTGGTTCTCTGGGTTCTGAGTTACAGTATACTACCTTGTTCTTGATGTGAAATTTTGTAGCAATCCTTGCTGACACAGAAAAAAATGTAAACTCAGCCAATATAAAAAAAAAGAAATCATGTTGCATGACCATAACAGAATGAGCAATACAATAAGGAAAAAACTTACTTTGTGGATGAGTGTTAATTGTAGCTGGGACTTTTGTGCATGTTGAATTTGCTTAGTAATAGCTCAAGCTGCATTGATATAGAGATCTGCATTCGGCAGTGTAACATTAGTTGCACTAGTTTAATATTATTGCCAGAAGCTGTTTTGCTGGGGTCTTTTGTGCTTGGCTGTGCACTTCTCAAAAAGTCTGAATGATGAGGATCCGAAAATTTACAATCAAAGTGCACCAGAGCTTTCATGGAATGCTGCTGTTGAATGTTGCACAATGTCTGCAAACATGTTTGATAATCTATGTGAGTACAACGAAAGGAAGGGAAGAGGCTTTCTTTTGGAGGAGTTACACATGGAGGACAACGAGCAGAGTAGCAGGCCAAGCAGGCCAAGCAGACAAAACTTAGGAATCACTGAAGAAGGGAAATTGACATATTCAGGGAACTGGAAAGGTATTGCAGAAGCAGATCTTACATTTAAATGAACTAACAAAGCATGTTTTCATGCCGCTCTTCTACTCTTCCACTTTGGTGTCTGACTGCCTGTACACTAACCTGAAGTCACATCAGCAGCAGACCTTGAAAATGCTGTGCTTGAGGAACAGCTGCCCATAAGAATCTGTGACTCAGAAACTCCAATAATGCTGCCTCAAAGGGAGGAATAAATCAGGGCTGTATACAGACAGTCTTCATGGACCTGGGCACTGAGAAGTGTCCAGCTGGTGAGGTATTTTCTACTGCTCTGCAAAGGATCTGTACAAGGGCTGGTACTGCAGGGCAGAGAATTTCCTTTCAACAGTTGTGAATTATTCTGCCTCCTCCCAGGAGCATGCCTTGAAGTGTCATAACCATTTAGCTAGTGGTTCCTTTTGCAGTGAAAATAGTGACGCATGGAAGCTGAGTTGCTTTGATTCTTCTGGAGGTGAAGATGGTGCTTTATTAACTCCTTCAGCCTCTAGAGTTCCCAAGGGGGTTCCAAGAGGTAAGAAACCTTGAATCCAAAGATTAAGATTTTCAAACCAGGATCTTTCTGGTAGTACAGAGCCCTCACTGTTTGCACAGCATGTAAGCAGTTGCAGTTTAAGAAAGAGAGCACTATTGATTATGCAAATATAGTTTAATTTTCTCCTTTTGGCTGTTAAAACAAATGCCACAGCTGAGAAAGTGCTAGAAAATACCGTTTTATGAAGCATGAGGAGAAATTCCATGGAGAGTAGTCTCTCTTTCTTTGGGCCAATAGGCCATAATATTTAAATAGATGGAATGTAACTTCAATAAGGCATATGGAAGGTGAAGCAAATGTGTGTTCTCAGGAGACTTTGGCTAGTGGTTCACACCCCATGAACTAGGACACCAGGCCCAATATGCTAGTCGAGGTCTCTTTTGCCCAATGGATGTCTTCATGTCTGTGTGAAATGTCCCTGATATCCATATCCCCAGAAACTCTCCTTTAGGAAGTGCCACCTCCTAGTGTACTGGCACTTCCTGGAAAATTGATGTCTTTCTCTTTCTGCAATGTATTCTGTACTGCTTCAGACAATACTGGAGCCAATGCTTCAGAATTGGATACTGGGCTTGATATTACACATCAAGGATCACTTTTTCCCAAAAACATGCTCTGTGGTTCCCCTGCATCTGTTTTGGTGACTCTTAGTTCCTGATGTAATCAAGTCTTCATCAGCTGTTGCAGATGGAAGAAGAGGAAGATTCAGAAGGCAGGAAATACACAGTAACATCCATAAAGCTGCTCAGAAGGTGCCTTGAGGACTGCTGGGGGAAAAACTGTGGCAAATAACTGTAATTCAAGAGAGGTACTCACCTTTGTCATAACAGTTCTGCTTGTCAGGCTATCAGCACTGTATTAATTAGCACCTGTAGTCACCAACTGAACATCATGACTTCCAGGTACTCTATGTGCTTGGAGAAGCTCTCCTGTGTGTATGTCCCCATTGCTGAAACTCTTTGTCTTCTGCAGCCATGCATTGCTCTCTTCTCTCCCTGGTGATGTTTCTCTCCTGCTCCTAGAATCACAATGTGCTAAACAAAGCTATTCTGTGTTGTCCTTGCTGAAGCAGGCACCCAGGCTTCTCTTTCCTTGCTCTCATGCTTGTTCTCTTTCAGGTGAAGCTGCAGAGGACACAGAGGGACCTGTGATTTCCCATGCATCCCCAATCTGCTCAGCAGCATGGCAGGATGAAAATCAGAAAGGTCTGTGTAAGCTCTTCTCAACAATAACACAAACATCTCTCTGTTGCCAACCCTATGTTCAACACAAATCCAAAACAGTCCCATGCCAGCCACTGTGAAGAGAATTAGCTCTACTCCAGCCAAAACCAGTGGAGGCCCCTAAAGCTGCTGTCACAGCTGCTGACAGGCACAATGCTTGGCTTGCAGCCAGCTTGCAGTGACCCATGTACACACACCATGTGTGTAGTGCATCTGCCTGACTATCAGACCAGTGTGGCTTCCCTTTTTGGTGGCTGTGGCTGTCCACTGGCACTGCTGTTTGAAGGAATCAGATCTGAGATGGCAGGAGAATATCCCAGGATTTTTCTTGTGTGATCCTAAGGTGGGGCATAGTACTTTTTAGTTGCTCCATGGCCTGCATCTGAATACTAGGAAAATGCTCCTGGGAATGGAGGTCAGCACTATTATAAACAAGTGAAACCATCAGAGGAAACCTTCTTTGTTTGAAAGCACCAGCTGATTGTAAAGTGAAAGCTGTTGGAGTGCTGCCACAGTGTGCCTGCTCAGATGGTGTGCCTACCATGAAGTACATAATCTTGATATATCTCAAAGAAAGAAGAAAAGTTCTAAGTAATTTTCTGTGTTCAGTTGGCGTCACTGAAATAAATGGAGCTGCAGAAGTGAGATGTACATATTCATTGCAACTGCTTTAGACTACTTTTTAGAGTATTTGTTTTCTTATTTGATATGATCCCCGAACTAGAATAATTCTGACCATGACACTAGAATTTAGCTTCTCTTTAGAAAATAGTGTTATATAGGTATTCAGCAGTCTGGGTGTAGTCCTGCCTTTTTGCACTGGAGCTCCACTTATAAGCTGGAAGTCCTTTAGCATTATGAAAATATCTCAGAAAAAAAATTAGTTACCAATCCTAGACTAATTGCAAGTTGTGTTGGCTTCCCAGTTCTGTTCCAAGTTACGACCTTGGAAGAGTTACAAGATTTGTGTATTGTCATAAAATGCCACAGACCAGAGTTAGAGCCATGTCAGGGTACAGAGGCTGAGCTGCCAGGCTGGCTGAACACCACCGCTGTACTCAGAGATGCTGCTAGGTCAGTAGACTGCCAATTTCCTGAACACTAATTCAGAAAGTCTGTAAGCAATTGGCTGGAAAATGCAGGATATTCATCTCACTCTTTCATTATTGCTTCACAAGTATCACAATTCTTTTTCTTCATCAGTGGTGGTGGGCTGACCCTGGCTGGGTGCCAGGCACCCACTACAGCAGCTGTCTCACTCCCCTCTGCAGGTGGACAAGGGAGAGATAATATAACAGAGAAGTCATGAGTTGAGATAAGAACTGGGACAGATCAATCACCAAATACCATCACGGGTAAAACAGGCTAGATTTAGAGATATTACTTGAATTTATTACTAACAAAATCAGAGCAGGATAATGAGAAGTAAAACAGACCTCATAAACACCTTCCCCCCACACCCTCCCCTTCCCAGCTCTATAGGCTACACAGCAGTGCAGGGAGACAGGGAATGGGGGTTACGGTCAGTTCATCACATGTTGTTTCTCTCGCTGCACAGGGCAAGGATTCCTTCCCCTGCTCACCACATCCCTCTCACAGGAGACAGTTCTCCATGAACTTCTCAGATGTGAGTCTGTCCCACAGGCAACAGTCCCCCTCAAACTGCTACAGCATGGGTCACTCTTCCATGGGATGCAGTCCTTCAAGGACAGGCTGCTCCAATGGGGACTCCTCTCTCCACAGGCCTCCTCTCAGGCATCTTCCCCTCTCTAGTGTGGGGCTCCCCTGGTGTTCAGAACACCTCTTCCCCCTCCTTTCCCACTGACCTTGGCCTCTGCAGGGCTATTCTCATCACATGTTCTCGCCCCACTCTTCTCTGGCTGTGATTACAACTGTGCAATGACTTTTTTTATAACTTGTAATTTCTAATTGGTCCAGCCTTGGCCAGCAGCATGTTGGCCCTTGGAGCTGCTTGGCATTGGCTCTGCTGGACATGGAAGAAGCTTCTGGAAGCTTCTCACAGAAGCCACCTCAGTAGCCCTGCTACAAAAGCTTGGCCATGCAAACCCAATACTATTATCTAAGTGTAGGAAATATTAATTTAAGGGCAGGAAAATAAAACCAGACTGCCACTCTGGGCACTGATAGAGACAATGCTGAGATTAGAGTGACAATGGATAAAAAACTCCTTTCTTCTCTTTACAATTTTCTCATCTTCATTTCATTGTCCAGCTTTCTTTGTAATGAAACCCAAAATTTAATAAAGAACAGCTATATTTACTCAGTTGGACTATATAAGATCAAATTATTTTAAATCTTGCAGTCAGCTGCTGCTTATTTATTTGCTCTACAAAGGCCACAATTTCAATACTCTCCCCAACTGCATGAAAGAAGACTGTGTGTGTGCATGTGTGTGTTCAAACTGCCTTTTCTCTGTGTATGGTGAGTGGATGCCAAGTACATTGTCTTCATTACCAAAATACAGATGAATAAAAATAATGCAGTACATGATAATCTTTTTTTCATGTGCATGAGGTGTGCAGGCAGAGTTGTTTGGTGCAACTTAGCACCCCAAGCTTTAAAGATTTATTCTACAGTGTCTTGACACAAAGCTTTCTGTAAACTGGATTGCAGGCTGATGCCTTGTTATTTATTGGTGCAAAATATGTAACTCCCTGAATAAGAGGAAGCAGGTATAACAGCTCTGATCTTGCAGTAATGAGTATGTCCATTAAAGGAATGGAGAGAAATACAGCAATTAGAAACTTGCAATATCTGGGTAATAATCAATCTTAGCCCTGTATCTGAAAATGGTTGCTCATTTTTTAAAATCTGAACACATTTTCAAAGTTCAGGGCTTTTTACTGTCCTTCCTTGAACTGAAAGCATGAGAAATTAAAACCCTGGGCAAATTTTGTTCTCCAAGGTTACTCTCTCTGTTTCCTCAGGAGCATACAAAAAATGTCATAAGTATAAAAATTAAAGGGGGAGCCTAACCTACCATATCAGCATGGTTTAACTCATGCTAATGGCTGAACATATTTTGCAGCTGTCAGTGCAGTTCTTCCGTGACCCTTACCAGTACTCATAATCCCTTAGGGAACTTTATTTTAAAACAAAAGCGGTACTTAACACTTGGAAATATGACAAGTCTCTGTAGAACTATAAAATTACAGGCAGTTTTACACTAGTATCTATTGAAAGGTAGTAGAGCATCCCTTCTTCTTCCACACAAAATTGATTTAAAAATTTCTGCCCATACCTCTTCCCTGCTTTCAAACTCGAACACAATGTGGTTTTCTCTCTCTTAAGTAAATATGTTAAGAAGGTGTGCACATCAAGTTTGTATATCTGATGACTTGGAAAACATTTATACTTACATTCAGAACATGTTGGAGTCCACTGAGGGGCATACATTGCGCATCCTTTAGTATACATGAAAGGAGAAAAATAGGAATGTATTTGGCATATGTCTAGATATAATTTACTGTGGTTGAGCAAAGTAAACATAAAAGGTGCCAGACTGCATTTCTGACAAGCATTTTGTTAGAAAATATGCAGCCATAATGTGTTAATATCAAAGTTCAGAAGAAATCAAGCCTATTTGCAGGCTGGCATTCCTCTTAAACAAAGTGAACAGGAAAATGTTTGAATCTTATGAAGACTTCCCTATCAATATTTAAGTGGAACAGTTACAGTGTGTGATAAGTACCTTTCTCTCTCTTAAATATGTGTACAATATATTTTATATTGTGTATAATTCAATATGGCAGTTGAAAAATTTACAGTAATACAGTAATATTTTAAGATATTTTGAGCATTGCAACACTTTCTCCCCAGGTCTTTGAATTTCCTTTCTGAAGAGATTTGAAATTTTGTGTTGTTGGCCATTCAAAAGAATTTTAAAAAAAGTGAAAATTCTTCATAAAACTGCCACTGCACAGTACTAGTGATGACTGCTTTATTTACAGAGCTCTGATGGCAAAACCAGATCAGATATAAAACTTCAGAGAAAGTGGAAAGAACTGATTTGAGACAGCTGCAAACTAGAAAATATAGCTCAGTTGGTCAGAGCATGGTGCTAATAATGCCTGGGTTGTTGGTTTGATCCCTTTGCAGGCCATTCACTGAAGAGCTGGACATGCTGATCCTTGTGGGTCCCTTCCAACTCAGAATATTCTGTAATTCTGTAATATGGTGTTCTTGAGATTCATGATAAAAATACTGTCTTGCTTTCATGTGTGCCATGAATTTGTTGATAGAGGATAACTTAAGACTGGACAAACAAAACTGGCTTTCCTATCTTCTGTTTTTTTTGATTCTGTGAAACCATACTATGAGCTGTTAAGCTATTAAAATAAGTTTTGACTGCTCACTTTCAGTTTCCAGCTCTACATTGAGTAATAGCAAAATGTGGGGCATTACTTTGGCTCAGATTGCTGCCTGGCACTAGAGGGTTTACTGTGACCTGACATGGTCAAAAAGTTATCAGTCCTGATTATGACCTTCCCCCCAAGGCCACCATGTAATTTAGAAGGTAACTGCCTGAACAAAAAATTTACTTGTGGGTAAAACAGGACCCCTGGTGTAGACTTCTATGTGATTTAAGAATGCCAAATAGAACTGTAGTTTTGAACATGGACTGTTTCAGTCCATATTATTTTAACCTGTGCTGCTGGCATAGAACAGCATTATTCTGGATCCCCAGAGCCCACCAGGGGATTGGGAAGAAGGAATTAAGTCACAGGATGCAGGAGTGTGCAGAGTCAGTTGGCACTTGTACATCTGCACCTTCACTTCAGAACAGAGAAGCCATTGTCACCCCACACTAATCTGCATGACATCTCATGGGATCAGGAGTCTAATCACAGCTGCCTAATGACTGAAATACTTGTGAGGGTCAGCTGGGCATGCAGTCCCATTGGAGTGGACACTGTGTGACATGGCTGGGTCCTATCTGCCCGGGTGGTTAAGTTGCAGGTCAGCCCACTATCAACAGCTCTCTTGTTGGCCTACTACCACAAGATGTTACCAAAGAGGTAGTGTTGTACCTTTTGAGGCAAAAGACAGCAGAGATAGATAAACCTAGAGAATGAGTTGTCCCATTAAGCTTAGTGGGATGATTTGCACAGATAAAGCATACTCATGATACTACAGGCGGTCCTCTATGGCATGGGTTTTGCAGCTGTGCAGTCTAAGGTCCTGCTCTGAACAGGTGCTGGTTAGAATGAAGAAAAAGACAGTATCTCCCCAGACTACTACAGCTCTATCCTTTTGGTTTGATAATTGAACAGAAGGTTTTTAGATTTTTTTAAAATTTTGTTTTTCCTGACTGTGACTGGACCTTATGCTTCTGAAAAAGCAAAACATTAGGCTAGAAAGCATCTTTTTCAGCATTTTTTCTACAGTGGAAATAATTGTAAGGTTTGAAACATAACCTATTAATTTATTTCCACTTTTAAATTTGGAGTACTTCTTTTGGAATACATGCACAACAAAAAGATGGGTTTTCAGAGGTCATTTTCAACCAGTATAAGTAGTCTGTGAGGTTCTAAATATTTTGGAAGCCTGTTCAATTCCCAAGTTTTCCTATTGAAAGTCAGAGTAAAGTTGTACTACTTTAAAACAAACTTATTTACAGTAGACAGAGCTCGCTGCTTGGTAGGAACTATTTGCCATCTTCTGCTAGTTGTTAGACTAACAATTTTTCTATGTAAATAGATGCGGTAAAAGTGGTTGAACAAGTCTGGTGCCTGATCATGTGTGCAGGTGATCTGAGAGCTGGGGTCCTGAAGGCACTGGTCACCAGTTTCCTGGGATGCAGCTTTGGAGCTGGAACACCTCGGCTTCTCACCATGACTTGCCTCAGCCTAGTGCAAGTCATCAGCAGAAGAAAGGAAAATTCTTTTGCTGAAATCTGGTTCTGGCAGCTCTCAGAATTCAGGAACTGTCTTTCTGGGAATGGTATCTTCAATTCCTCATCCTCTTGCTTTGCAGGTATAAATTTGAGGGTCTCAAAACATTTAGACTGCTAATTCATCTGTAGATGCCAACATTTTTAAGAATCTGACTCTTTTTCACATCTATAATGCTGTCAGGAAGAGGAATGTCAACTGATGCTGGCACCCTGTGAAGATCCTTGGGGCTGCTGCCTTCAGTCAGTGAAGAATTCCTCTAAACAGAATGTTCCAGTTGTTTTGAAACAATATTGTAAAATGTGGTTATTTTTCCTGCAACAGATAGTATAAAACCATTGTATTAACTAGTTTCTGTGATTCCACAAACTGTTAGTGGAAGTAAAGTGGAAAGCATTTTTTAAATTGTGAGTGCAATGATCTGTATCCAGTTGTAGTTCCTGATTAATGGTGGTGCCAGGAAAGGAATTGTGTCTGACCTATCACCAGGGTGTGACTGGGGGGACCAGGGGCATGCTGCATGTGGGGCTTAGGTTTAATTTAGTAACTGCAGAAGAGGACGACACGGCTATATAGTGAACAAGTGTGTATGCAGATGTATGACATCCTTTGACCTTTATGGGAGAAACACCACAAAAATGGTGGAGCAATTGTGGGCTCAGAGCTGTCAAAGCCATTTATTCTGCAAACCTTGCACAGAAAGCGCTGGGGAGAAACTCAGGGCTCTTCTGGTGTAATGCTGGACTAAAAATAGCTAAATTATAGACAGGCTTTTTAAGTTTATGCTCTAGTTTCTTAGGGTGATGAAGCTACTGTAACACAAATGAACAGAGTTATTAAAAAACTCAACAAAATTCCTTCACCAAGCAGCAATTCTTGAACTACCATTATGCTGAATGACAATATTCTCTACATAATCCATAAGGGTACTGTGTCAGGGGAGGTTTATGTTGGATATCAGGAAAAAGAGTTTCACCCAGAGGGTGACTGGGCACTGGAAGAGGCTCCCCAGGGAAGTGATGACAGCACCAAGCCTGTCTGAGTTCCAGGAGAATTTGGACAATACTCTCAGGCACATGGTGTGGCTCTTGGGATGTCCTGTGCAGGACGAGGAATTGGACTTCGATGATCCTGATGGGTGCCTTCCAGCACAGGATATTCTATGATTCTATGACCTAATTGGCACATACACTTGACAGCAAGTACTTTCAGTCTGTCTGCAAAGATGAGTAATCAGTGTTGCAGATCTGACACATTCATAATAGTGTAAGTTTCATCCAATGCAAACAACACACATGCACACAGTGTTATGTTAACCTAGCTGAAAATTAGTCAAGACTTGTTTATGCCTTATCATATTCATCCTGAAGCAGCTCATTGAATTATCCCACACTATAAATATTAACCTATTATTTTTCTAATATAATCCCTTGAAATAACAATAACTAAGTTGCAGTCTTGTCATGAATGCTGATTTGCAATTGTTGCTGTTGAAGAACCAGTTTACTGTCTGAAACATCTTTTTTTTTTCATAGTTGGCTTTATTGCTTTTGCTGTACTGAAACTCCTACAAGTTGATATTTGGATGTATATATTCAAAGGAGATTACATGTGAACAACAGTTCAAATAGAACAATGTCAGTTTGGCATTTCTTCTGGAAAAATTAAGTATTTTTATTTGGAGATAATGACAATTAAACTTATATACCTAATATGTGATGGTTAGAGCAAGAAATTGGGATCAGCTCTAAAAATGCAAAGTTATTATTTTTCTCCTTCCCTTCCAGAGAGTAACAGGCATCAGGGAGGATTCCTTTCCTTCCAATAATGTACTTAACTATGATAGTAATGATAATGATAGGTGTGTTTTTGTGAAAGTATGGTTTTGCAGTGACCTCGCTGTGAGCTTCACTCACTAACTATTCTCACTTCAGCTGGCAATTATATACAGCCTTCATCCCTGTCCTGTAAAAATTTTAGCCTTGATTTTGTTTATATGAATAGTCTTTTCACTCTACAGTGAAACTGGGGTGTTTTGACATATTCTAGTCTCAGCAAGAAAAGATCTTCCCCAGGTTGCTGGAAACACTTTCATTCAGCATTTAATTTTAGATAGCTTCTGAGTTCAGTTTGGAAATGGGGCAGACATCACCAAACTGATTTTAAGTGGCTTAAGATGCAGCAGGGGTAGGCCATGAGGTGGGCTTAGAGCACTACAGGAGTTTTAATTTGACGTGTTCATTACAGCTTGGCTTTTGTATTGGGATTTGAGAAGTTTATTAATGAAGTCAAATATTTTTTTCTTTGTTCTCACTTCTAGTATTTCCCTCCTTAAAATTTATAATGAAAACGTTAGAATATAGATAATATCTGCAGATGAGTAAATCTCATTGATGAAATATGTGAATATCCACTATCCAGAAGCTGACTGGAAAAGAATTATAAAATAATAAGATCCTACTGTTCTAGAAATTGTTTAAAGCTTTCCTTCTAGGAGGATGCTTTTTGTTTTGGCTTGGGGTTTCTTTCCACGTTTATTCAGGGTGGTTTCACTGGTGCCCAGTGCTAATTTTTTCTACAGTTTTTGCCAAAATATGTATTTCCAGCAACAAATTGTCAAGATCATAGAATGAGATGGGCAGAGAAGGGAAACAAGATGAAAAAGAGATGCTGAGAAAAATAAATGAGAAATTCCAAAGCAATTTGTCCCACCTTCCTTTCTTTTATTAGTCCCGGGCTGTACCAAGCATGTGGTGTGTCAAAAGGGTGGATGTGCATGCTGTCTTCCCCCACCTGTCACAGGGGAATGTATTTCTCAGGGGTTAAGGGGTTTTTTTGTTTGATAATCTCCATTCCAGCCCTCGGTGGAGAGATGTGGGAGAGCAGGTTCTTTTGTGTTAGTAACTAGGGAGTAGCCTTCACCTCTTGCATCTCCCTCAAGCTCCAAGATATTTAACCAACAGAAATGTGTTCTGGGTTCACAAGGTTCAAATAAACAAGTTTCAGGTCATGCATATTATGTTAGTCAGCTATCTTAAGGGAAGTTATTTACAGCTAGTTCTGTCTACCTTTTGACCTCACTAGCTTTCTGCCCCGCTTCCCCAAATTCTTGATTAATTTCCAAGGTATGACTAACGTGTTTCTCTAAGTGCTTTGGGCTTCACACCCTAGCTCTTTTACTTCAATGATTTGTTTTGTCATAATCCTGTTTACTAATGTTTCAGTCAGCAAAACTTGCTTGCTCCCTGAGGGGAGGAGTAACAATGCCTAAAATTATTCCTAATCAAGTTCCAACTACTACATAATGAGAAAGATTAGAGATTTATTACTGTTAATGTAATCTTGTGGGACATCAAATGTGTTTTGGTAATGGGCATCAAGATTGGCACCCAGGTACTTAACAGAGAAGGAGATTAAAGAACGGAGATATTAAGGTTTAAAATGGAAGACTGTACCCTTCTACTAGTGAGTGTAAATCAGTTGAGAGAACAGTTGCAATCACTTTCTATTGTTTTATTTGAACTTATCTAGGCTACCATTTATCCAGATATTTACCAATGTTGCACCTTCATTAAAATTTTTATAGGAAAAATAAGTTAGTTACTCAGTTCTAGCACTGGTTTAAATACCATTGGTTTCTGTCTGGTCAACTGGTGGCAGGCAGTGCAGGAAAGCTACCCCAAGGAGACACAGTAGAGAAGCTGCAAACACTGGAAAATGACCATCTGTATGTGTGCAACAGGAAGGGGAGGTTGGGGTCTGGCAGGGATTAATAGCTGGCAGGGGGCCTTTGGAGAAGTGCAATGAGCCCTAGAATTCCCTTTCATCCTTGGAGAGGTTCCTGTGGGTATGGGGGATTAGGTATGACTATGAGTGTGATCTAAGCAGGAAGTCAAGATCAGCGACTGAAGAGGTCACTGGGACTTTATGTTCTTCTGCGTCGACTCTCTTGTACTTGGCTGAAGTGAGAATCTTTCTCCCTCCAGCATGTGCATGACTGTTTATGTTCTTTCCGCCCTGTGTCACAGCAAAAGACATTGAGATCCTGCTGAGTTGTTCCCAGAGACACGATCATTAGGAGGATGATGTGAAGGTCCACAACGTTATCATGAAGATACTGTGATATTATGGTCACAATATGTGGAAAACATAATTAATTTCAACACAAAAGAATAATGTGTCGAAGTCACCTATTCATCTGAAAAAGCAAGTGGGCACAGTGGGCTAAGAGGACTTCTGTGTAGTTTCTTTTTTATATCTTAATATCGGGAGATGTAATATTCCATAGAGGATCCTATGGACATGGGAGAGAAAGTGACTTAGTTTGGAACCTCAGTAGGAAGGTGGAATAAGACTCATGCAGTCTTGAGCAACCAGGCTGACAATAACAATATGGGCAGTTATCTGGGAAGGGACCTAAGTCTTTGCTGGAATTCCAGGCACAAAAGTTGGTTCTGTGCAAGAGCTGTTCTCACAGTTTTATAAATCCTAACCAGTTTTAAAGACCATAGTAATCCAGATAATTAAGAAAAGGCACACTTTTTCTCTTGTTTTCTCTTGTTGACATCCAAAAATCAAAAAGCAATTATACTGAGACTTACTGCACTTACTGCACTTACTGCAGCTGCTGCTTTATCATTTCTTGCTCCAAAATATGAGCAGGTGAGTTCCTTTCAATTTTTACATTGCAGTTGACAAGAACTAATCAGCCAAAATTTCAGTTCTTGCTTTGCAGATGTCATAGAGTTGATAAGTAAACACTGATAAAATCAAGTGAAGTTTCAGCTTCTTTCTCCAACACACACTGAAAGCCAGTGTTCACAAAACAGGAACTATTATGAACTTCCAGCCATATCTAACCTAGTTTGAATCTTAGACACTGATAGCAGTGTTGTGTCACCTTTCGGAAAAAAAGGTATCTTGCTTGATATTATTAGGTGACATTCTATATTTGAAAGTTATGCCCCAGATATTTAAAAGTCTGTCTGATTCTTTTCATATTCCTCTGATTTAGATTGATTTGAAAGTAGTTGTTTTTGTAGCATTTTCCTTGTCAGGGGAAAGAATTTTGATGCATCTTCATGTGTTTCAATTGGCATTTAAAATATCATCTTTTTAAAATACTTATTTCACTAAATTGCATGTGTTTTTTAGCAAAGGAAGTACATGTTCTGCCATGTAATGTGCAAAAATAAGACTAGTACATACTGCTTCAGGCCTGTATGGTACTTGATAAAGAAGAAATTGTTCAGGGAGTTCTTTTTCTTCTAGTCCCAAGCATTTATTTAAAACAAACAAAAACCAACCAAACAAAAAACCCTCAAAAAACCAAATCCAAAATAGACCCGCCCCCGCCCCTGCTCCCCAAACTCACAAAAAACCCCTAAAACAAACCTCCAAACCTTCCTCTCCAACCCAAATTTGAACAAAAGAAGAGTTGATCAGTCACAGTGACAAGGATAAGATGTACCCAGCCTGGACTCAATGTGTTCATCATTTAGAGTCCTTATCCAGCACATTCTTCCTCCAATTACCACATATTTGTGCATGGAAAGATGAAGTTTGCCTGATGCAAACAGTTCCCAAATTCCATCAAATTTGAGTATGGACAAGTTAGAGTCAAAAAGTGAGTAATGTTTTGTTGAAAAGTTGAGACAAAATTCACCAGAATGTGTGTGAGGACTGGCTGAACACAGTTAGACAGGGACTTCCCTACTGGATTTCCGCTTTATCCCTTCTTTATTTTCCAATTACAGTTCAACTGTGTGAGCAGCTAAGGAAAAAAAAAAATAAAAAAGGGTTATAAATGACATGATAAGAGGCACTCGGGGAGCACTGTAGTCTGCTCCGAAGCTACTGGCTGCCAGGAGTACAGCTAGACCTGCTGAGCATGTAAGGCCATTTCAGCCCAGCTGACACCAGCTGCTGAATTGGCAGCAGCAGGGCACGCGGCAGGAAAAGGACTCATGTTTCTGTTTGGAGCAGATTTCTAGGAAGTAACTCAACTGGCGAGGAGCACTTGCTGGATTTCTTATGAAGGCTGACAAGGTTTTAGGGGGTGGTAGGGTGCTGCAGTGCCTAAAGGGGCCCTGCTGGGAGAAAGCTGGAGAGGGCATGTAGGGATAGGACAAAGGGTAATGAAAGAGAGCAGATTTAGATTAGATATTAGAAAGAAATTCTTTATGGCAAGGGTGATGAGACACTGGCACATGTTTCCCCAAGAAGTTGTAGATGCCCCATCCCTGGAAGTGTTCAAGGCCAAGCTGGATCGGGCTTTGAGAAACCTGGACAAGTGGGTGTCCCTGACCATGGCAGGAGAGTTGGAATTAGATGATCTTTAATGTCCCTTCCAATCAAAGCCATTCTAAGATTCTACTGACTCTGTTTTACTCAGACACATGAAAAGGTTGCTCTTCAATGAGTTTTTTTAAAAGAGAATCCCTGTAGAAGAATAGCACCAAGTGAGGGAATGAGGAGTTGGGATGTTACTGACTGTTATTAGCCTGGGCTGTTATTAACAAGGGTGATCCAAGTCATTGAACACAACAAAGCTTTTCTGTTCAAAGTAAATTGAGAGCTCTCAACAGCCTCCTAAACCAAAGCTAAAGTTCTTCAGTGAAGTTACCTCTGTCAGGCTGTTTCAACTAAAGAAGTACAGTTAGTTGCTCTTTCCTGGACCTTGTTTGTAAATAAATCTGTATAAAATTTAAAAGGAAATATTAGGGTATGTCCCTATAGGACTATTGATATTTCTCAGAAATCTTTCTGTTTGGGTACCCTACACTTAAAAGTGAAGTATTAAAGGGTAGAGTCTTGATACCAAGTGCAGATGGCTATGATATTAAGATATTTACTTGACTGACTGAACTTGCTACAAATGTAATTTGTCCTTTATGTATTTCCTCTGAATTTTAGTGGGTTGACTGTTAGGACTCAGGTGACCATATGATTGTAGAAATTTCAGGAAATAACATGCCGTGATATTTCCTAAGCAGTAAATTAGGACCTTTTTCTTACAGCAGTGACAATGATGTGCAGTGACAATCATGTGCTAGGTACCCTCCAAGCACACAGAGGAGTCTGTAGTGGAATGGAATGATGTCTAGGAGGAAGACCAAGTGAAAGAGAAGAGGGAAGTAGAACACTAAAAGCTAATTGCTATTGAAACAAACAAGATTCTCCACAAGAAAAAGCAGGATGAACAAAAATCCCTAAAACCTTGGTAGTTTGTTTGGTGTTGGGGATTAAAAACAAAGTAAAAAGTGGAAATAATAATAGCCTGTAGAGAAATCCATGTGTTCTGGCTGGAGAAGAGCTATTAACAAAAGTATATAAATGGCTTTGTGAGAAACTGCCAATCACAGAGAAATGAATGATGGTTTAGTAGAGTGCCAATGAATGTGGAGAAACGTACAAAACTGTGAAAAGAGGAAAAAAAATGCAAACCCAAACAATCCTGTAATTTCAAGGAGAAACAGGGCAGATAATAGCAAGACATTGCAAAACTAAATAGCAAATAAAATATAGTATGTAGAGCTTACATGTTCATTTCTTCTGTGCCATGGTACATTTTCATTTTGCAGTCCTATCACACTAGTACAGTAATAGTCAGAACACAATTCAAGTATGCAAGTATATATACATACTATGCAAGTAAAATTGCTGCCAAATTCCTCCCTGTTTTCAGAGGCAAATCACTTTGAGATATGATACACAGACATGAGAAGGAGTGGGTGGTACACTGGGAGGACCTGGAGAGGCCTTGCAATTAAAAAAGGCAGGAAGTTGTGAGGCCAAATAAACAACTCACTGACCACATCACTGTTTCTATTCTAGATGAGTCATCTGTATCTTCCTCACCTTTAAAAGTGCTTCTGTGCAGACCTTGTCTATAGAGGAAAGATGCCCATGTCAAACAACCAGAGACAAGGATCTTAATTTGTTCCAAAGGCTATTAAGAGTACTTTCTTAATGTCTTCAGCCTACTTTTTCCTCCTTCCATTTTGTGTCCTTTCCTATTGCTCTTTGAAAAAAGCCTCGGTTATTTAGGCTGAATCAGAGTCTGGATGGAGTAGGAGCCACTTCAATGTTCAGTTGCTTTGATCCTATTCCTTGTGGCTTATATAGCTGCAGGAGTCCCATTAGTCCTGGCACTTTATTCTGCATGCGTTGTCGTGATTTTCACGGTAAGTGTAAGTGAGTGGTGGTCAGTGTACACAGCAGCAGCAACAAAAACAACACCACCATTTGGAGCAGTCCGATCTATGTGAGAAAGTGTTTTGTGCAGCCTAAAGGGGCTATCATAGGAGAGCTGTCAGAGTAGTAATCTCTTTCTACGTGAAAGGAAATGAAAAAATGTCACAAAAGCAAATTGAAAAGATAACAAGGTGAGGGCTGAATGTACTTGAACATCACACAGCAAAGCTCAAAGTTTCAAACAAATATAACAGCAAGGTTACATTTGTAACCAGGGAACCAATTTTTCTGTGATAAAGGACAGTGTGAGTGTAGGAGAGGCTTTTGTTTTTCAGACCTCACCAGAATAAAGGCAACAATATAGTAGTCTGCCTTCCTCCTATAGCTCAAGACTGTAGCTCAAGACACAGAGAAGGGTGTCTGAGGAAGACTGACCTCCATGGGAGAGCAACAGAGTTGTGGAAGTGCAGATCATGTCAATGAGTGAGAAGTGCTGACTGAAAAACACACTGGAAACCCTTTGGTGCCTTAGTGGGAGTGGGAGAGGAAGGGGCAGTAGGGCCCACTGAGGAATCATTCCAGGGACTTCACTGCATCTTGCTATGGTGGGCTTACTTCTACTTCAAAATTGCTGCAGAAAGGGATTCCTGGGTTAACTGACTACATCTCTAACTAGCCTCATGTTTATCTTTTTTTTTTTTTAATCATAGATTTACATTATGTTTTAGAAAATTATTAGGATATTACAAATATCTGCTCAAATGAATGCTGTTTTTAAAAATAAAACCAATAAAATTGTTGGGAGGAGAATAGAAAATGAGGGGAGGAAAAAAAGGCTAGTTCTAATTAATTGAATGCTATTAAGATTCTTAAACTTATGTGAAAATATTTTTGTACACCCAATTATATTTCTATGGTGTATATCCTGAAGGCCAACTCTATTGCTTTCTGGACGAGAAAGGATTGCCAAATCAGCTACTTATTTACTCTGGTTATTAGGGTACACATCTTTTAAACTGTGTGAAAACAGTAGTGTCTCACAATTGCTTTCAAGAGTAAATGAAGTTCATCAGCCATCTCCTCAAGGCAGGAATTTTATGGCCTGTGCAGTGCTTGCCCAAAGAAGCCTTGGTAGAGCAGCATTTACTTGTGATGCTATCAAAATGCATGTATTAATAATCTCTTAGTTTATTGAACTTTTTTTTTGTAAAGAATTAAGTGTCTGAGGTACCTTAAAAATATACCTTGGCCTGGGAAGGACTTTTTCATTTCTGTAGGAAACAAGTGTTCAGGGTTCACAGATTTAAGGATTGCAAATATTTTTTCTCCCACGAAATAATGAAAAACAATAACTGATAACATCTTCTAGGTTATGAAAAACAATAACTGCTAACCCTATCTTCTTGTATTTTTATATTGTTGTATTCTATTGTAATGCTCTAACCAAATATGCTTGATAAATTTGTGACTCTCTGGAAGTGCCTGCTGTATAACGTCCTTTTAATTTCAAGATACTCATTTAAGGACTTTCCTAGTCTATCAAGATCTGAAAGAATGTGGGTTTATATTATTGGAGAAGATCTCTCTTTCTACCAGTGCTTTCTCTTGGCATTCGTGGTAAGTAGGGTACTTTTGTCAGCAACAGCTGGGGTCCATCATCCCCAAAAGCTCTGGATCATCTTAAAGGGGGTCTGCCCACTTCTGGACATTCTTGTCTTAGCTGAAGAGCCAGCTTTGCTACCATCAACCAAGAAAAGGTTGTTCCAGTTGAAGGAATCTCATGAGCTCTGAATCATCCACATAAGGAAAAAACAGGTAGATCAACTCACACTGTCTGGCTGGATAAACCAATTTTGAATGGACAGGAGAGTGCTCCTGTAATCCATTTTCCAGTTTTGTTTATAATGGCAACAACCAACCATCAACCAGAACACCCATTTGCCAGCTAAGCATCTCTCTAGTCCCTTATAATAATTAGCTCAAGTTTTTGTTTTCCCTGACCAATCTCTGAGACAGGAATACCAAACAAAAGTCCTCTGTATAAGAGCTATACTCATATGATGTGAGTTTTCTGCTGCCTTCCTGACAGTTTATCCATATTTAGTTGCATTTGCCATATCCAGCCAAGCTGAGAATGAAATCTAAGTTAAGATTTTCAAGGAAGTCACAATGGATTTGTTTGGCTAATTATCTATTAAAATATATAATAATCAATTTCCTTGAAATCTTAGAAGAATGATGGAAAGAGAAATGTAAGAGCTAAAGTCCACATGAAATCAAGCATATTTTTATGAAGAAACCACATACTAAAAGACTATCACACTCAAGGCTGGATTTTCTGAGTGTCTGGACAGGTTAAGAAACAGTAGAAGAAATAGGTTCTGTTTGCACACAGCAAGGCCCTTTATATTACCATTGCTGTTCTTGTCAGTGTTAATAAGCAGATGCATTACCCAATAGTCCTGATAATTAATCTATCATCAGAAGGAGCTAGTGTTGCAAGTACGAGTAAAGATGAGGAAGATAAAGATAACTAATTTAGAACAGGAAGGGCAGTGTGGCTGATGACTATCATCACTGCACTTCCAGGGAGAAAAATAGTTAAAAAACACAAGCACATTTTTAACTGCTGCAGAAGATTTTTCTGGATGCCTTACAATAGAAAAAACAATTCATTTACCCTGTTATATTTTCTAGATTACTAGCTATAAGAAGCAGCCATTTTCCCTGCAATTGCACCTGTGGTGTTAGGTTTAATTTCTGATCAGTAGGCAGAGACAGTAATTGAGGTCAAACCCTCAAATTGTGCTAGTTTGTGTAGCCATTTTCCTCTTTAAGAAGCTATTCATTGATTTATTGCTTTCCTACTGTTATTCTCACTGGTTTTTTTATTTAGCAATTCTCTTTCTTGAAGAGTGAATAAATAATTGATCACCTGGAGCGTATTTTTCTCTCCCTCTTCCTATGTGTGATATTTAGAAGAAGTTTAAACATCTCAACAACTTTACACTGTGTTTTCAACTTAAAAAACCCATCCAGCTGATTTTTTTTTCCCCCAGAGAGTCATATTGTTGAAGTCTTTGAGGCTATTCAGGCCACTTGAGAAAACATGTACCCATTTCCAGAAGACATGTTGAACATTTTTCAGCCTGTTGACTGGAGCTGATTGTAACTGATGGGGTTTTTTTGAAGTATGTAATCACATTATGTTTTAAGTTTTGTTCTGCTTTTTTTTATACCACCTGTTACAGACTCCCAGTAAACAATAGAAATACATTATGTAGTCCTTTAGCCACTTGGTTGTGCCTACCTTTGCATAGCATGAACTTCTCATAACTAGTATTCAGAAAAGAAGGAAAAAATAACATTTAATGAAAGGTGCTTTTTGTAAAGAAACTTTAACTTAACAAGCATTTCATTAAAGAGTGATGCTATTGCTGAAGGCTATCACCCTTTGCCTTTATTCTCAGCCTGTACTTGAATAGCTCTAACTTCACCCTTTGTCACTGGCAAAATGAGTACCCAAGCCAAATTTGCCTTAATGAATGTGGTTAGCTCCTTTTAGTTACATACACTCTCAGTTTTAAAGATACAAACTGGTTGTGAGATCATACAGTGGCTTAGATTAGGGAGCGCATCTGTGGCAAAAGCTGGAATAAAGACTCAAAAATAGATTTCACAAGCAAATTATCTTCATGATCTGTAACAACGGAAGAGCTGATATAAGGATGCTGTGGAGGCTGGGTCCAGGCTGGATATCATGTAGCATAGCTATTCTCATATTAAGGAAGACTATTAAAGGTAAACCTTACCAGTCTGTAAGTGAAGAGTAGAGTCATATTAATTTTCACCACTTTTCTGAGCAGGCACTTCAGTAAGGGCTGTCCACCCCTTCTTTCAGGCTGCAGATCAGAATATGGGATTTCTGTTAATTAAGAAAAAGGCATGTGGTACACAGCGGTTGAAACTCAGTATGTAAAGTTACAAGATAGCTTTCAGCCTGGACTGAAGTGGTTCCTTCTGTCCATAGCTTGACTACATTTTTGGCAGGATTCACAAAGTGGGGAAACTCGTGAAGGAGCGGTGGGAACCACTGCTGTTTTTATGGACAAACATGAATGAACCTGCTTTGAAGAGGTTTTCAGTAGCTAATATCCAACAGATATTTAATATCAGAAGGTGCAATTTTATCTTGTAATAATTCACT
>VXBB01024655.1:166834-183275 GCA_013399915.1 Illadopsis cleaveri | reverse complement strand
ATAATTCACTAGCTCTTGTCTTTTTTTTTTTTTTTTTCTTTCCTGTGATCTGCTTGGACAGTGTTTATCAAATATTTCTGTTTATTCTTCAAATGGATTTGAATAGACTTGACCTCTCAGCAGATGAATGTGTTTAATGAAAAGAAGACCAACAAGAAGTAGGAACTCTGGTGTTTCCAAACACAGAAATGAGATAATATTTTGTAAGATGAAAACTTGTAAACATTGAAAAATACAATGGATACTAGCAGTTTGAATCACAGTGTGTCTCCTCATTCAGAAAATGTGTGAAATGATTGCTACTCTCACAACAGTGTAGAAACTCTAAAAACTGTCCTATAGATGAAAACCAATTTGCCAAGTGAGGTGATTCTGTTCTTGAGAGAAAAGCTTTCTAAAGGTACTGTTCCCTGAAGCTATATATATAAGAAGGCGTTTCCGATGGCTCTTGATAGGAGAAGACAGGAAATGTGTTGTGCTTCCTAATCCACGAGAATACCTTGTGGTTTTATTTGTTCTTCTCTGCTGACTTAAAAGAGCACCTACATGTTCCCGTATCCTGTATTGCTATTCTCTAAATAATGGTTATAGTATTTTCTTTTTTCATTCTGAGTAAGATTAATTTTTTTAATGGAATTAAGTTAAATGTATTATTTTAGGTCTCATTTCATGTGACTGCTTTGTCATGGTACTATGATAGGGAAAAGATGAGCTGCTTTGATATTAAATAAACATACTGTCAGGCTGTGAAAGGCTTTCTCCCGTGTAATGTGGTTTTGTAAATTGGCATTATTATCCAGTACGGCTCAGGCGTGCTGTAGGGTCACCACTGAGCACCATTGCCCTTCCCTACTAGTGTCTTAGTGAGGTGCACCTTGTGCAGCCTTACAAGATAGATTAAGCCTTAATGATTGCTGTGATTTCAGTCAAATCCAATCCAGAAAAAATTGACAAGTTGTTTTGAGAACACTGAAGGTTTCTTTGAGATGTAGCTACATCCATTTTTCAAACAGACTTACAAGTTGGGGATAATTTCTCCTACATTAAGTCAGACTTGGTGAAAACAAGGAGATGAAGACACATTTTGGTTTGTGATATCTGAGTCAGTGCATGGAGCAATTTTGCATATGGGTAGTATTTCAACAATATGACACAAAAAAGGACAATTTAAAAAAATTACTAACAGAAGGAATAATTTCCTTTAGGAGTGTGGGCAAATGAAAGAAAAGCAAGACCATAACTCTATTTACCAGTGGAATTGTTTACTTATTTGAAGCTGCAAACAAGAATGGTTTGATAATTTCTGTATTTTCTTGCTTTTATTAGAAGGGAAGGAAGACAATGTGAAGTGAAACTCTTAATATGTTTTCCCCAGGCTCAGAAACGTCATTTACTGTTGTAAATTTTAGGTCTTCCTACACAGCTGATGAGGGAGAGCAGAAAAGGGTCTGAAGGATAAGATGGATTCTGAACTACACAGGTATCTAGGACAGATCTGTGTGCTCCTCATGCCCGTGCCTAGAGCACCATGTGGCATCTTGCTGTCTTTTTCAATTTACATCCTTCACAACAGCATCTCAACAATACAATAATGGTATCAGCTTCACCCTCTTTGTAATTTTTCTTTTTCTTATTTAATCAAGTGTGTAGGTGGGGATTTCTTACAGATCACACTACAACATAAAACCTGAACACTCAGTCTTCTGCTGAAGAAGTAAGGGCTTTATCTCAGAGAAACCAGACAGTGTTTTAAGAAGATTATTAGAAGGCTTGCTTCAGGCATATTTTTAACAGAAGTTTTCTGTGTCATAATATTTGGCACATTACAAAACTACTATCCCTCATTTATCTTAGCAGAGAGTGTCTCAGTCAGATAGCTGAAGATCTAGTGAATAAATCCAAAAGCATGTGGGTTCTTCAGGCTTTCTAAAAATAATTTACTAAAGGCTATCAAGTTTGCAAATCAAAATTGCTAGTCTAAGAGGCACTGAACAGAACACAAGAAGAAAAAGGTGCATCATATGACCACAAATGTATTAGCCATATTCAACATGAATACTTAAAAAAGAGCAAAATTGGGCTTTTTTCAGGGTAGAATTTTCCACCTCAGGTATATTGAGAACAAGAGCTACTGCCTGAGGCCTGGTTGTTTGTGGTGTCCTGTCCTGCAGGACCAGGCTTAGTAGAATGAGTAACAGATTACTGTATGCACAGAGCCTTCAGCTCCTGCAAAATGAATTAGTTTTGCTTAATTCAGCTGGACTAACTTTTCGGCTAAACTAAATCACAACAAGACTGGTGACTTCATCACAGACCTTTTCTTGTCCATATCATGTAGTAAAACATCTTAGCTTTTCCTCTTCTTTTAGCTACTAACGAATAACCTGTTTTGGAGATAACTCTGCATTAATCCTTCAACTTTACTTTACAAAGCAGGGAGATGTGACTGGTGCCTCTGCCTTATCCTATCCAATGCCCCCAGAGAGCCTACAGCCAGAGTGACATGGTCTAGAGAGGAAGGGAAGGATGACAGCAGTGACCATACTTTTCTCCAGACTAATACTGAGCTCAGCTTTAGCAATTTAGAGCATGAAAATACGCGTTTTGCTAGCAAAGACATAACAGGTAATTAAAGAGTGTGTGGAAAGCAGATGTTTTCAGTACTCCCCTCACCAGGTTTATTTAATATGCAGACTAATTGAGAACCCCTTCTGATATCAGTTCCAGGGAAATACATTTCCTTTGTTTAAAAATAGGTCGGTAGCGAACCTGACACTTCCTTGGCTACCTGATTTCTTTGTTTGCAAGTCCAGAATATCAGCTGGAAATGAGAAATAAAAAAGTGTTAAAGGGACTAGAAGACCGTATTGTGCTAAATTCATTCACTGGTCTTTTTTTTTCCCCCTGAGAACAATAAAAATTCTCAGGCTTTCCAGCCACAGTGTTATAAGCATCTGATTAATTTCTTGTGTAATCCAGAGCAGATAGGGAAAGTACTTTGTTGAAGAGGATGGTTTCTTACTGGTGGGGAAGATCCTGCAAGATGTGGCTCTAATGACAGCTTCACATGTGAGGGAGCAGACACTCCTATTGTGTCTGAATTGAAAAAATAATTGGAAAGCAGCTCATGCTTCTCTTCCTGTTTTTGTTCACTTCATCCACCTGCACCAGTGAGAAGCCCTGTAATAACATGAGTGAGTAATTTCTTGCATTGCTTGATAATTGTTTTGAAATTCTGACACAGATTTGAACACCTGACTTCTCCTTTTTCTATGATGACTTGCTTTTAAAATCAACTGTGGAATTGTTGAACACTTTATTTAAGGAGTTGCAACAGGTGCCAGCTCTGATCAAGCAGAGACATGCTTCTCTGTGTTTGAGAGTAGAGTTAGTCTCTGGAATGGCTTAAGGATTTTTTGTGTATGGCGCAGTGATTCTCTGTCTGGAGTCTTAAAAATATTTTTGTGGTCCTGAGGCATACACAGGGACAGCATCTATGAATGCAAACAGACAGGGAACTTGTTTTTGTACCCTGCCAGTGAGTCCTAGGCAGGGAGACCATGTAAAGTGGAGAGATTGCAAGAGGAGAAAGAGAAAACTTCGGAGCCCCTGTCAAGTGGGAGTTTTTCCAGTGTGCATGCTCTGGCTCAGGGTGTTAAAAGGGAATTTTGAAAAATCCCATTGCCTGCGCATATGAATGTCACACAGTGAAACAGATTGTTTTAGCCTTTATTTTTTTTGGCATGTAAAAAGCCAAACTCCTCCTTGCCTCTTGTAGAAGAAAAAAAACATTGCTCATTAGTCCATGTAAGTGCTGGTTTTGGGTTTTCTCCCTACTTTCTAACAGTCAGTGAAAGCATAAATGTATCAAGAATAAATAATTAAATAAATAAACAAACAAAAGCAACAAACAGGAGACATATTCTTAATTCCAAGTGGCAATGTGTGATTTTATATTGGGAATCCCACTTATCACTACAGAGAGATCCCAAGGGTCCCAACTGCTCCTGCTCCACCTTTCAGGAGGTCTCTCACTGTAACTTGTGGTGAGTTGTCCTACTGTGTCCCCACAGGATCTCACTGTTACTACCTCAGGAAAAGCTGGCACTAATTCCTCAATGGTAAACCTTCAGCTAGCCTGTGTATGGGATGCATGGCATGGTGAGTGGCAGGGCTCAGCAGAGGCTGGCCATGGCTGAAATATTTGGGAAAGCTGGTGAGGCTTTTCCTCAGGGATCTGCCAAATCACGAATGCAATGTACCAGGCAGGGATATCTGTTTGCTGTCTCTTCCAAAATGAATGTTGGGAGGAATCAACAAGCAGAGTCACTGGTTCAACAGACTGATAGGGGCCAGAGTGCGAAAGGGCACCTAAATCATGCATGGGTTGATGGACAAATTAATGAAAAAAGAATTCTCCTGAGGACTAGCTAATGGACAGTGACTGCATCAGGTTTGGGAGGTCTATGAACTGGAAAAGGTTAGAGGCTGTGAGGAGGGAAGAGTCAGAGATGCCTGTCTTCCACAGCTGGAAGTGCTTATGTGGCCATAAAGTTTATAACCACAGGCAGCAGGGACCTTCAGTCCAGTCCAGGAGAGTGGCTCTTATTTATATTTATGCAAAAGTACAAAACCTATTTTGAAATAGCAAACCATAAGAAGAGCAGAGTATTACTTTGAATAATATCTTAGAAATATTTTTGAGGATGGCAAAAATGACAAGGGATCTTGTTTTTCCCAATGCTTTTTAAAAATACTGTTCTCTGCTCACTTGTCTGAGATGTATCTAACATGTTCATGCATAGTAAGGGACATTGACATTGCTGGGAAGAGTGGGGTTTGTCCATCACAAACAGGTGACTTCCCCCTTTGTCGTGGGGAAACATTTTAACTCAGAATTCTTGTATGAGCTCCTAGTCATACAAGGTAATTACCTAGTAATACATTAAGTCATACATAATTTTTTAAGAATTCTGTGAGGTAGAAGAAAATTTCAAAATGTAGGTGGAATGGTTTCCAGAGGTGACCTCAGTCTTGCAAGGAGCCTTCCCTACACATGTTTTAGTACTTGTGACTCATGTTGGAGTGTGATACTAGTTGTTAGTGCCAATGTTTTCCTGAGAGCCCCCTAATTCAGTGCCACTGCATGTTTGAGTTGTCAGATGAGAATGTCATAGGAAACTTCCTCTAATTAAGTCCCACTAGCTGCAGTGGGTATTAGGAGCCACTCTACATAAACATGTGAGTCTCACTGGCTATTCTGCATTTTAATCACTGTTTTCATTTGAGTGAGCTCTCTATTCTGTTCTGAAAATAAACACAGGTGTCTACCAGACTTTATTTGCCCTCACATGTGCCTCTCTATGGAAACTCTCTGTAGAATGTCCCCATATCCTTAGCTCACAAAAAATTGATTTAGGTGAAGTCTCTGTCAGGGCATGGACGGTCCAGCAGACTTGGCTCATGAGGCAACGAGTAACTTAGCTACACTTGGCACCTCTGCAAGAGTGGCACAGCTCTCACATGACCGATCAGTATGGTTAAAAACAGGAAGGTCAGCTTCCATTTTTAGATGGTAGGGTGCTGTATAAACACTAGGATATGCGAACTTGTCATATGTAGCAGTGATCAGTGCAGTTTAATGATGTAACTGGCACAATATCATGAGCTGATAACTAATCTGAAACCCATTTTATCATGGTTGTTCTCTTTACCTTGACTCACAATAAACAAGCACATACAAAGAGAGCCATGATACAAAATACATACATTTTTTATTGTGACAAAACAAAACCTAAGTACTGGATTTTTTGCTGTCTAAATCATGAGAAACCAGAGACAGAGCACAAACCATAACTCCTGGTTATGGTTTTGTTCTGGTGCTTTCTGCCAATTAGGAAGACAGCAGTTTCTTGTGCATACCCTCTATAAAAACAACTAAGCGTTTTTCACTAACAATCTTGCACTACCTGTGTGCCCTACACTGGTTTGATTGACCTGCTGACAGTAGTGATTTAATTATCCTACCAGGCACAAAATCCAGGTTGCAAATGGTGTGTATATATGAATAAATTATTTATTAATGATCCATGTAAAACCAATGAGTAGAGAAACTATCATCAATAGTTGTACACACTGATAAGGCTCCTGCTGAAGGAGGACCATCTTTGTTTCCTACTGTGCAGAAAGAATACAAAAAGATAGAGTAATGATGTTATTTCATTAATATACTTCATTAATACTGAAATTTGAGTTTTATATATACACACAGTGTTTAATCATTATCATAAAAAATAGGGAATTTTGTATTATTTTTTCTCATCTGCATTATATAATTATGCCAATGAAATTTTGACTTTAAAAATTAACCCCCAAAAGAGTAGCATATTAGTACAAAAAATACAATAAAAAAATCTATTCTAGTTTCATCCCATCAAAAGTCAATCTTTTTGGTTGAAAATATGTATAGTATTTTTAAAAACTAAATTATAAGGGAAGAAAAAGGAAAATAGGCAGCAGTAAATCTCTCACAAGGGACTAAGCTGTAAATCAGTTAAGACAAATATATATTAGTTTCATCATAAAGTCTAACTTAGTAAAATGTTAAAGGGAAAAAAAGCCACAAATGATCTAAGATTTTCTCACTCCTGAATTACATAACTTGCATAGGTTCAAAACTGTACTTCAATGGATTTAGATGTCTAAAACCGGAGTAATGACATGGTGAATAGCAATAGTGCCCTGACATTTGTGTGGGGACTTGCATGAACCTCCAGTGTTTGATTTGAACACTTTTTGATGCAAATGGTTGGTATACTCTCTAGTCACTGGCCTTGACATAGTCTGTTCTTGATGGGGGTTTTCCCTCTGGCTTTGCTGAGAAGCAAACACCTCATGCTTATGCTAGTCGGTAAGAAGGAACATGATTAGTAACTTAAACATCTAATGACTAATTTTTTCATGGATGATACTGCTGAAATGCCTCACATGAGCGTGTGCTTTGATGGTCACCTGAGCTAGAGTCTCCACTAATCATCTAGACAACCTCTATAGCAGTTCGTTGGCTGTGGTCAACACTGACTCTTTTTAGTCCTTGAGAAGCTTGAAACACTTTCATTTTGTGCTCACAGAATCACAGAAAGAAAATTACATCACTGTATGCTTCAGGGAATTCCTAGAAAAACACTATAAAATAATAATAGAAGATGTGGAAATAGAAACAAAATAAGAAAGAAAATAATTGCGATATTTTCTTACTCACCTGCACCAGTAAAACCAGGCTGGAAACTTGCTAGATAAGGAATGCTGACTACAGTTTGTATACAGAACCTAGCTTGTACAGATGTATTGTCCTGTCACAATATCTCAGGGTATTGATTTGCACAGTTTTTTAGAGTACATAAGATTGATATCAGTGTAAACTAAAGTAGGTTTTCTACATCTAATATCTACCCCAGCTGAAACCAGCACATCCTGTCCTTAGTCCATATGATTTGCCTCATGCACAGGTCCCACACAATCCAATGCAGAGAGCAGCACTGTGAGGGCTGCTATGGGAAAAGGAACTCCAGCTCACCCCAACCCAATACAAATGATTTGCCCTTAGAGAAGTATTCTTGACTGTCAGTTATTACCTCCTTTAACATATAGGAGAATCTGCTTCATGATCTTGCTGGGCACAGAGGTGGAACTTGAAACCGTGGTTCTTGGGCCTTCCTTTATTTCCTCTTTAAAAAGGGACCTTTTCAGTGAGTGAGGTCTCCACCGGACTATGCCCTCACTAGCCATTCAAACCTGATGAATAGTGGCTTAGACATCTCATCTGACAGTTTCCTTGGGATCTGTAGATGCATATCATTGGGTACCATGGGCTTGTGTACCTTCAGCTCCCTTAGATGGTCTTGATCTTCTCCATCTCTTCATTCTCCCAGCTCCTGCCCTTTTCTTTTGCAACTCAGGTCGTGTGGCTAGTGTACTTGCCAGTGAAGATCGAGGCAGAACTTTGTTGAGTGCTTCAGTCTTCTTCATATTCTGGGTAATCAGGTCTCCAATTTCCTTCTAGAGTGGATCCACCATTTCCCCTACTCTTTCTTTTACCACCAGCAGACCTGTAGGAATTTTTCTTGTTGTTTTTGATGTCCTTGTCAAGGTTTAATTCTTTCATGGCTGTAGGTTTTCCAACCGATATTTTCCCCAGGTTCCCCTGTTTCCCATATTATCGCTGTTTCTATCCTCTGTAGGTTTCTTATTTTGTGTTTGAGTTTTTCCAGGAGCTACTTGTTCATATACACAGGCCTCCTGGAATTTTTGCCAGACTTCCTTTTTGTAAGGATTCAGGGCATTGAGCTTGCTTCTTGTCCTCCTCACTGCTTCAAGGATCTTGAACTGCACCATTTCATGGTCACTTCAGCCCAGGATCCTTTGAGCTTCACCTTCTTCTTCAGCCCTTCCTCGCTGGTGAGAACAAAGTCCAGCACAGCAGTTCTGCTTGTTGGCCCTTCTCTCACCTGGAGAAGGCAGTTGCCATCAGTGTATGCTGGGACCCTCCTAGATTGCCTGTGCCCTGCTGTGATGTCCCTAGCGCAGGTGTCAGGGTGTTTGGAGTCCCCCATGAGGACCAGGGCTTCTCAATGTGAGGCTGCTCTTCTCTGTCTATAGAAGGCCTCATCCACTTGGTCTTGCTGGTCAGGCAGTCTGTAGCAGACTCACACTATAATGTCACCTATCCCTGCCCTCTCTTTAATCCTGACCCATAAGCTCTCAGCTGATCCCCAGGCAGAGATCCATGTACTCCATCAGGTCATTTACATGAGGAGAGACACTCCCTCCTCTTCTTCACTGCCTATCCTTCCTACACAGCCTGTGTCCATCCATTCCAACATTGGAATCATAGGAGTCATCCCACTACATCTCTATGATTCCAGTAAGATCATAGTCTTGCAGGCATATGCATGTCTCTAATTCCTCTTGTTTATGCCCCATGTTGTGTGCATTTGCATGGAGGCATTTAGATATGACTTTTATGAAGCTGACTTACTGACTGCAGTGGATGGAATTCTTTTGAACTGTCTCAGCTCCCCTGCTGACCCGTGATCCCTCTCTAGACTGTGAGCATCTGTTGCTGGTCCTGGCATGAGATTGGTAGGAACGGGATGGATTGAGGCTCCCCTCTTCTGGCAACTTTAGTTTAAAGCAACACGCTCCTTTGTTTCTCTGTCTTAAATTGATAACTTGTATTTAATGATGGCAATGAAAAATATTCTTAACAATTAGAACAAGACAAAAATTTAAAGAGGATTTAAGTCTTCAGCAGGACCTCATTATTAAAATAAAAAATGGAAAGGACAAGACATGATATGTTGTGTAAAAGAGTTTGGAAAAAATACTGTACTTGACAAAAAACCTCATCCTCTCCCCAATTTTTGTATTGATCCACTACATGAAGACCAAAATTCAAGAAATACTTGAATTTTATGGGCATTTTAATGTCAGTTTCTTCATTAAAGGTGTCAGAGCTCATTGGAAAGGTTTAGTGAAGCCTGGGGATGCTCCAGTGCTACCTCACCACCTTTGGCTAGGAATGTGTCCAGGCACTGCAGGCTGCATCTGAAGTGCATCGCTTCTGCCCATTTAACTACTTCAATACAGCCCAAGCAGTGCTGCTCCACAGGAGAAAAAAATAATGGTCAGCTGTAATTTTGAACTCATTGATGTTGCTAAAAGTATACTCCTTAAGCAAGCACTTCAAAATGTTGAATCCTGTCAGAAGACAAGAAGAATCTGTGCATTCACAGCACAGATATCCTCTTGTCATTTTTCTGGAACATTTTCCTCTGTTAAGTCCTTGCTGACCCTGGTTCACATGAACATCTTGACTAACTGATTTCTGTAGCTTGTCAAGCTGTAGTGAAGAAACTTCTCTGGTTCAGTGTAGAGGCCACAAGGTCCATGAGCACCTTGGGAACTGTGGAGACTTCCAGGAACACTTATGCTGACTGCTAGGGAGATGCCTTTTTCCTGCACGTGTACTTGCAATATCACTAAGAGATTCAGATTTTCCTTTGTGAATGGTAAGCAGGGCATAACATCCTGAAGGCAAGTAAAACAGCAGGTGTTAGATTCCTTGTCAACCCCAAGAAGAGCGTTACATTTGCTGGAGCGCCATCTACTGGCTCTTTCCCTGTGTAATAGGTAGATATAAGTGCCAGCTTTGTGTGGGTGTTACTTTGTCCAGGACTGTAACGTAAGTTGCATCCCAAGGAGGACCCTTCACTTATCCCACTGTATCCAGGACTCAGACCTCCAGAGATGTCCACCTACCTCCTAGACCTTCAAAATCTTCATGCTGGTATTCAGGCCAACACTATACATCTCTCAGCATCCTAGTTCTTCCCTTGTAGTGGTTCTTCCCACTCCTTACCATTTCTGCTGCCTTTGAGGGTGTCTTGGGAGAGAAGTTCAAGTGCCTCCACTGAAACATGTAAACACTGTACACATAAGTAACAGTAAAACAGTTAATCATAGAATCACATAAATGTGGAATATTTCAGGTCAGAAGATAGCCATAAGCATTGAGTGCATCTCCCTGCTCCTCTCAGGACTAACCCTAAAGCTAGAACATCATCCATAATCTCTTTGACCTCTGATAGACTTTGTGCTGTGACCACTTTTCAGGAGTGCATGTTTCAGCGACTGATAATGGTCTCAGTGAAGAATCTTTTCCTAAAGACCAGTCTGAACTTCCCCTTAAGCAGCTTCATTCTTCTCAAGCAGCTCTGGTTCCCAGAGAGAGGAAGTCAGCATCTCTCCCTCCACTGCTCCACTTCCATGGGGTGCCCCTCAGCCTTCATTTCTCCAAGATGCATGAGCCAAGTGACCTCAATGCTCCTCTTATGTCTTGTCCTTGAGTCCTTTCACCCTCAGCTTGGCCACCCTCCTCTGAGTATACTCCAGAGTTTGATGTTCATATATTGAGGTGCCCTGAACTGACACAAGATTTGAGGTGAGGCCACCCCAGTGCAGTGTACAGTGGGACAATCACATTCCTTGACCAATGATTTTGCCAATGATTTTGTGCCTGATGTACTCCCAGGAATGGTTGGTCCTTTTGGCTGCCACAGGACGTTGCTTACTCATGTTCGGCTTGCCACCAATCCAAATCCCATAGTCTCTTTCTGTTGGGCTGCTTCACTGCATCTTATCCCTAGGTTTGTACATATGCCCAGGATTTTTCCATCTCAGCTGCAGAATCCAGCACTTGCTCTTGTTAAATTTCATGTGGTTCATGATTGCCCAACTCTTTAGTCTATCCAGATCTCTCTCTAAACCTCTCTACTCTCAAAGGAGTTCACAGTTACTCCCAGTTTAGTATGGTAGGCAAAATTACTGAGTGAATTTACATTTGATTCCTGTGTCCTGATAATTTATAAAAAGCATTAAAGAGCACTGGCCCTAAATGCCAATCTATTTGAACCTCAATTAATACAACCCTTTGAGCCCCAACCCATCAGATAATTGCTCACCCAAAGTATCATTGACTTGTCCAGCTGTGTGCTGGCCAATTTATCCATAAAGATACTTACTGTGAGAAACATTACCAAATCTTTGCTAAAATTAAAAACCCCACATATTTCCTGGCTTCCTTTAGTCAGCTACCCGGGTGACCTTGTCGTAAAAGGAAATTAACTTAGTTAAGGAGCACTTTCCCTTTGTCAAGCCGTGCTGGATGTGAGCAATGATTTTGTTGCCTCTCTAGTGTTTTTCAGTACCTCCCAGATTAACCTTCCCCATAATTTCATCAGGCACAATGAGACTGACAGGCCTGTAATTACCAGCCTTCCTTCTTTCCTTTCTTGAGAACTGGGCCAACATTTGCTAGTTTTCAGTCCGCTGGGCTATCTCCAGACACCCAGGATGTTGAAAATGGAGAGAGATCATGTGATACCATAAGCCAGCTCTCTCAGCACCTGGAACGGACCCCCTTGGAGTGATTTTTGTGCATCCAGGTGAAACAGCAAGTTTTGAACAAATCTGGAGTTGACAGAGAGTGTATCTTTCCCCCAGTCATGGTCTTCCAACACCAGACTCTGGGGGCATCAGGGCCCACCACTGGTGTTAAAGACAAGAGCAGAAAAAGACTTTAATATTTTTGCTTTGTCTGTGTCCTTATTTATGACCAGCCTTGTCATGGACCAGTGTTACGTCTGATCCTCCTTTTCAAATACTAGTAAAACCCTTTTTGTGGCCCTTCACAGTACAGACCAGCTTGGACTTCAATTGAACTTTGACTGCATGCAGGAGAAACACAGTTTCTCTGTACATCAGGGAGTAGCATTGCTGTAGTTGTCCTGTGTTGCCTGTCTCTGTTTTCATTGTCTGTACACCTTCATTTTCTGCCTAAGTTCTGGAAGCAGATCCCTGCTCAGTCAAGCTGGCATTCTGCCCTGCTGCCTTGACTTCTGATACTTCGAAATTGCCTGCTTTTATGAAATTGTCACTCATAAGTGTTGAAAGAAAAGCAACCAGCATTCATGACCCCAAATAAATTCAAAAGCAGAACCTCAGAGGACCTTACTAAGTAGCTCCTTCTGCACACTGAAGTCTGCTCTCCCCATATCCTCTTTATTTTCTTTCCCCTTCATTCTCACACAAAGGATCTCCACAGTGTCACCTCCAGCTGCAAGAGCCATGCATTCCAGACCATCTGTTACATAAAAAGCCACCTTACCTGCCCTGCCTGTGCCTCCTGAAGCAGGCTGTAGCCCTCCAGCAAGGAACTCCGGTTACAGGATTCATCTCACCATGTATTGCTTTTGCCAACTATATGCTTTCTCTACAACTGGGCCAAAACTTCTACCTTCCCCTGTCTGTTCCTCATATATATTTATGGACTTGAATAGAAATCTTCAAATGTGAAGGATGGGAGTAATAGTGTCATAGATTTGAAGGGATGATACAGCTGTATAAATAAATTTATATGATGGATCATTAGAGGAAAATTACCTCATTTAAAAAGAGGGGACAGGTGAATGACAAAGTCAGTATATTTGAAAATATTTATTTACACATGTCCACCTGTCTGTAGTTATGTCTGTCTTCTCTGTCACAAACTGTTGGTATATGTTGTTCCTGTAGCAACGTGTTCACAAAATGATTTTCAGGTGTTAAAATTTTACAGCCACATTTAGGTTTTTGATTCGTGTGCCTCTTGAACACATGCAGATAGAATTAAGTTTCTACTTTTTCTCCTGGATGGAAGAAGAGATGGAATAAAGAATAGAGATCTCCTTGCTTTCTTCTGTAGTTTTTCTTTCCTTTGTTGAGTGGTGCAATTTCTGCATGTAGGCATCCATTTTCTGTTAGAAACACCGGCCAAAAAGTAAGGTTTGCATGTCACAGGAAAAGTGGACTTTTTCCAGAGCCTTTATCTCCTGTAGTTAGCTGTCCTCTGGGTGTTGCTTTGAAGTTACTTCCATACAATGAAACAAGAGAGTGCATTGTTTATATCACTAACAGATTGACCAAGAATGGTATTTTATCTCTACCATCCAAACAGTTGATTATTTTAGATGTAACAGGTCATGAAAAGAGCAGACATAACTGACAAGAAGCAAGATTAATGCAGTTTAATTTCACGCTCTGTCTTTTGCTGCTTTTAAGCAAAACATCTGTTGAGTGGTCCACTGCTTTCCTAAGAAATGAGACTGTGATTTTCCTTTGGTGCAGGTTTTGCTAGGAGGGGAGCCCTTGCATTAAGGTGGGGGTGGTTGGCATGCATTGCCCTCTGTGGATAGCTGAAACTGCAGAGCCACAAGAGAGGTCATAGGCAGACAGAATCACAGAATAAGCTGAGTTGGAAGAATCCCATCCAGATTATATAGTCTGGCCCTGCACATGAAATCCTAAGAATCATGCTGTGGGCCTGATAACATTGCCCAAACACTCCTTGAGCTCTGTCAGGCTTGGTGCTATGACCATTTCCCTGGGGAGCCTATTCCAGTGCTCAACAGCCCTCTGGGGAAAAAAGTTTTCCTGATATCCAACCTAAACGTCCCCGGACACAGCTTCATGTTGTTTTCTTGAGTCCTTTCACTGGTTGCAAAAGTGAAGAGATCAGTGCCTGCCCCTTCCCTTCTTCTTGTGGGGATGTTACCTCAAGAACACAATGGGGTCTCCTCTCAGTCTCCTTTTCTCCAGGCTGAACAGACCAAGGCACCTCAGCCACTCCTCACACAGCTCCTCCTCCAGACCTTTCACCACCCTCATGGCCCTCCTTTGGACACTCTCTAACAGCTCAATGTCTTTTTTGTGTTGTGGCACCCCGAACTGCCCCCAGCATTGAGGTGAGGCTGCCCTAGCTCAGAGCAGAGTGGGACAATCCCCTCCCTTGCCCGGTTGGCCATGCTGGGCCTGATGTCCCCCAGAACAGGGCTGGCCCTCCTGGCTGCCAGGGCACTGCTGGCTCATGTTCAACTTGCCACTGACCAGGACCCCCAGGTCCCTTTAAGCAGCACTGCTCCCCCATCTCTCATTCCCCAGTGTGTCTGTACATCCAGGGTTGTCCTGTCCTAGGTGCAGAATCTAGAACTGGTCCTTGTTAAACCTCATATGGTTGGTGATTGCTCAGCTCTTATCTGTCAAGGTCTTTCTGCCCTCAGAGGAGTTGACAGTCTTTCCAGTTTAGTGTCATCTGCANCTGATATCCAACCTAAACGTCCCCGGACACAGCTTCATGTTGTTTTCTTGAGTCCTTTCACTGGTTGCAAAAGTGAAGAGATCAGTGCCTGCCCCTTCCCTTCTTCTTGTGGGGATGTTACCTCAAGAACACAATGGGGTCTCCTCTCAGTCTCCTTTTCTCCAGGCTGAACAGACCAAGGCACCTCAGCCACTCCTCACACAGCTCCTCCTCCAGACCTTTCACCACCCTCATGGCCCTCCTTTGGACACTCTCTAACAGCTCAATGTCTTTTTTGTGTTGTGGCACCCCGAACTGCCCCCAGCATTGAGGTGAGGCTGCCCTAGCTCAGAGCAGAGTGGGACAATCCCCTCCCTTGCCCGGTTGGCCATGCTGGGCCTGATGCCCCCCAGAACAGGGCTGGCCCTCCTGGCTGCCAGGGCACTGCTGGCTCATGTTCAACTTGCCACTGACCAGGACCCCCAGGTCCCTTTAAGCAGCACTGCTCCCCCATCTCTCATTCCCCAGTGTGTCTGTACATCCAGGGTTGTCCTGTCCTAGGTGCAGAATCTAGAACTGGTCCTTGTTAAACCTCATATGGTTGGTGATTGCTCAGCTCTTATCTGTCAAGGTCTTTCTGCCCTCAGAGGAGTTGACAGTCTTTCCAGTTTAGTGTCATCTGCAAGTATTCCTTTGAGTCCTGCATCCAAGTTATTAATGAGGATCTTGAAGAGCACAGGGCTGAGGATGAAGGTCTGCACTAATGTCCCCACCAGTGTCTGATGTTACTCTGTTACTCCAATGTCTCTTAAAGGGAGTTTTTCCCAGCAAACTGTAATCCAAACTTCTGTCTGTTGGACTCTGTGTTGTATATATGTATGTACGGCCAAAGAGTGATGGAAATAATAAAATAATAATTTTTCTCCACTTCTGCATAAATAAGGAGCATTAAGTCAATTAATATAATTTGACAGACATGAACATGTGTGTGTGCAAAACTACAATTAATGAGTGAGTGTTGCATCATATAATGAAAACAAGTGTGTGCTAATAGAATTATATTTTTTTCTTTCCCAGAATTTGGCTGAGAGGCTAGGAATGTGCAACATGGCATGTTATCCACAGAAAATGGATAGTGAAACCTATGAGACATTAAGAAACTTTAGGAAGAAAAGAAAGTTCTTTCCATGGCTCCTATTCAGCTGTCTCACCTCCTCTTGGGGATAATTAAATGGTTGAGCCAGAGCTTGGAGGACCAGGAACACCACAGATTTTACATGTTGATTGAGGCATTTTATCATTATAGTGATAGAGATCTTTGTGCTCAGGGACATGAGGGATGTTTTTCCCAAGGATCTTGTGCTGCTAAATGATGACACAATGATGTTGTGTTAAGACACAAGGACATGGGTATTCTGAAAAAAGTCTTGACTTTGTCTTCCAGAAAATACCAAAGTTTATGTGAAGAAAAGCTCACTAGCATGTCATAATGGTGTAGTTTTCTGTAAGATTTTCAGAATATTAGCAGATGATCTGAATTTTGTCCAAATCATAGTAAGTTTCAGACAGATTTTAGTGTCTATTACATTTAATGTTTTTCTTTTCTTTCTTCAAAGGATCTTTTATGTTGCAAATAATTTTTTCAAGAGTACTTAACTTTATAGCTTTGATTTTAAGGAGAATGTGATTTTATGGTTTCAAGCATGTATTTCAAGCCTCAGTTTGTGTGTCCAGGGTTTGAGCAAGATAGTATTTTTTCAGTCATGG
>VXBB01024655.1:144057-156787 GCA_013399915.1 Illadopsis cleaveri | reverse complement strand
TCAGTTTGGAGATACAGTTTTAAATCTTTGCAGACATGAATTTTGAAGGTGCATTAGTGTTTGCTGGGCACGTCTATAGTACTCACTTCTGGTTGATAATCCCATGTAATCACTGGTCATGCTTTTTAGGTTTGTTTTATGGCAATATCTATTTCTGTTTGATTTTGGACTTTTTCTTTATTTTTTAAAAAAATTGTTCTTTATCACTCATGTACCTGATAATTCAGATGAAAAAACCCCATAAACATACAGAACTTAACATTCAGATACATTCACCCATAGCAGTGTTTTCAATGCTTTTTTCAAGCTGTCTGAAATCTTTAAATTAGCTTAGAATTCTATCTCAAATTTTTGTGTAGTGAATTTGCTATCCTTATACTACTAGAATTAAACAGACTCCTGCATCTATCTTCCACCTCATTTAAGTCTCTGTGTCTCACAATCCCTTGTCACTGTCACTATTATGTCAATAGTAATGTCATTATTATGTCATTATTATGTCAATATGACACTGTTATTGTTATGTTAACTCAAGCTTGGTAGACTTCACTGTTGATGCCTGTTTCAGTGTATATGAGAAACTTCCATTTGTGTGCCTGTTGTATGGGCTCATCAGGCTGCACTGAGCTCCATCTCTAATCAATAAAGTGTTTTTCTGGGTGTTTCTGTTTGGCCATAGGAGATCAGACAAAGCACTTATTTTGATAGGAGATAGTGCTCTACTGTTGAATATGAAATATCTCTTTAGAAGTGTCTGTCTTCATCTTTGCAAGCTTTCAATAGCTGCACAATGGTCTTTATCAAAGGAGATCCTGTTACTGTCAACAGCAGAAGGCACATGTCCAGCCAGAACAAAGGAGCACTTATCGTCACATTCCAATGATGATATCGAATGACAATATTTTTTGCATAATCTTAAAAATTATAGTGCAGATGCTGTGGAAGTGATAGAAAGTGTTAATTACAATTAGATGTTTTGTGTAGGGAAGTTAGACTCAGTTTTAATATGCCAGTTAAATTCTGGTTAATCACACTTTTCCTGTTACTGCACATAGTGAAACAAGACCCTAGATTCCTTCTTGTTCACAGCCTGACATATTTTACTCCTTTACTTTGATACTAGACAAAGCCAAGAAGTTGCCCTCCATAGTTAGCCACAGCAGTCCCTAAATAAATCAATTTGTGTATAAATTTTCAATGAGTTGCTAGTGGCTTAGTAAAGTTTATAAAAGAAACTGGGGAACAAGGGAATGTGTGAAGAAAGAATAGAAAGAAAATTTCAGGAATGTTAGAGATGATTGAAAAAGGAAGATACTTTGGAGTTTCTTGCCAGAAAAAAATTAACTATAAGGATCAGCATTTTTCACCTTTCCAGAGGGGAAACTGGACAATATACACAGATAACAGACAGATGATGTAGGAATGGAACTACTGCTACATACTTCTACTATTTAATGGTAATCTTTGTTAATCTTCTCATTAATTTCCTACTACCATCTATTTCTATAAATATCACCGATGTGTCTAAAGTGTTTTTCCACACATACAAGCTCAAAAATACCTCAAAGGGGCCCCTTAGAACCTGGCTTCTCAGGTATTGCTTCCTGAGAAGAAACTTTCCTAGGGAATATCAGTAGCAGTTTCAGAAGCAGTTTCAGATTCAGTTACCTGTTCAGTAATATGCTCATAACAATGTATTCAAAGAACACATTAATTAGATATTAATTAGATATTATGATGGATACAATTCATATGAGAGTATTTTTATTATTTAGTTTATTCTCTATAAATCCATGATTGCAGTTTCAAAGTGTACCAGGCAGAAGAAATGGATATTTTCTTCTTATTGATGGGTAGCACAGACATTGTCTCTTATTGAACTTACTGAGAATGAAAAATTAAGCAAGAGATCCACTCCAAACCAAAGATCTTTCTAAGGAGAAGCACTACAATCTTCTATAAATAGACTATCCATCTAAAGCATTCAGTGTTAAAAACATCTTGTGATAGAGTGGTAGAATAGAACTTTTTTGTTGTAGAGCATACAAGTAAGCTGGATCAAGTTTTGTCCCTGTGTTTATAGATTTGATTGTTGGAACTGAGAGCAGGTCTGCTCTTTCTTCTGGAACTGCACTCTTCAGCTGTGCTGCAGGTCTGGAGCTTCATGCCCTCCAGCCAGTCGAATCAGGAAATGTTTCTTCTAGTATTTTTTAATCTCAGCCAGTTATTTATCTCTCATGTTTAAGAAAATCTCGGAGAATTGTCTGAGCAGCATTTTCATCCTTGTTCTCCAAATTTTAGGGTATTTTTAGCATCTTCCTTTCCTATTTATTGCTTCCATAAGAAAGAGCTCTTCCCAATGTCCCTTTGAGGCTCATTTATTTGAATGCTGAAGGAAAAGTGTAGCTGGTCTTTCTGTCTTCATCTTACCTCTTGAAAACTGTTTACCATGTTCCAAAAGGCTGGGTTCATAAAATGTTGTAAAGAAGCACAAAGCAGTAACTGCCAAGAATTTCTTGAAGGTCCTGAAATTCCTAATGTTTGATATACCCTTCACATGCACTGACTTTTTTTTTTCACTTTACAGATGGCAGTGATGACAATGAAGAAGGCAGTGCAGTTGAGATTGAAGAAGCTGCCAAAGGAACAGGTCAGTAATGTGCATTATTTTGAGACCAGACATAGATGCTTTCTGATTATTAGTAAGAATGGAGGAGGAGGAAAGGTCTTCATGTGCCTTCTAACATGTACCCTTCTCTCATGTGTTTTTATGTTTTTTAATCAATCACAGATAAAGGGAGGAAGAGAGCAACACCAAGAACCAGAAGGGCACATGCCAGAGGGAGAGACAGGCATGGTGATGAGGAGGATGAGGATGATGACTATGGGACTAGGAGAGCTGGGCATCGCAGGCACAGAAACCGTAGACGGGGACGAGCAGCTGGAAATGAGGCCAGTGATTCTGATATGGACCCTGAAAAAGCCAGGAAGAATCAGGCAAATCAGAAATCCAAAGAAGATGATGAAGAAGAGGAAGATGAGAAAGGGGGTAAAAGCGGGAAAGGTAACAATGAGAATAAAGGGGACAAAAAGTCTGATAAAAAAGGGAAAAAAGAGAAGGCCAACAAGAAGAAAAAAGACAAAAAGAAATCAGGATCAGGGTAATTAAGTTTTTTCTTTTCTATTCTTGTAATAAAACCATAGTTATCTGACATAAAACCTGTTTTCATTTATAGCTGTGAAATACTAAGCGTCAATATGACTGACTTCCTTACTTGTGACAGTCAAATTGGAGCTGGTCAGATATTCTTTGTCCTGCAATGAGGAAATGACAGCTGAGTGAAATTAAAACTTTCTGGAAAAGTCATATTTAGTTATATCCCAAGTTTATGAGCTGTTTTCTAAGAAAGGGAAAATGGCAGAGGAGAAAAGAAAGTGGTAGAGGGAGGTGATAAGAGGTGAGATCTGCCTCCTTTTTTTCTTTCTGCAAAACTAAAATGCCCCCCAAGCTGATAACCCTCCAAAAAAGCCAAGTTTTATTTCCAGTACAGAACTAAAATCTCGATGCTTCTCAGAAGATAACATTCTTGTTTCCCAGCCAGTTTTGAGCCAGCTTTTTAAGATCAGTGCCAAAATTTCAAGAACCCAGAACTAGACACTGAGATGGGATTTTCCCATCTGTCTCCTACTCACTTCCTCTGAAATATCACTTTTCAACTTTCCAAAGTATCTAATACAATCTGGAGTCTTTAGAAGACTCCAGTGACAGGGAGCACTTCAGAAAAACATTTCTATTTCTCTGTCATCCTAGCATTCCCTTGCTCCTTGTTCCTTCTTGTGCTTTTGAAAGGAAGCAACCCCTGTGAGCAATATATAAGAGAGCAAATGGATCTAGGCACACTTCAGTGGAGGGAGAGAGAGACTTCCATTCCTCATTCAGCACTTGTTACAGATGTTTTTGTTCCCAGAGGCGTCACTGGAGAGCACAGTAGGAGTAAAAGGAAAAAAAAAATACAGTGAGAAATGATGTTGTATTAATTTTTCCGTGATCCCATTTCTACACGTGTCCACTTCATTTCCCTTCCCAATGAGAATGAGAATGCCTAAAATCTTTCCTTCTACTGGCTCTTCACTGTGGTGGCAATTATACATCTGTGTGTAGTACAATTTCCTGCACTCACAGAGCAACAGTCCTGACAGTGTAAAACAATGTTCCTTTTCTTATTTTTGTTTTCATGGTAAACATTTACTCAGTGTTAATTTAAAAAAGGCCACTGAAAAAAGAAAATTGAACAATGGTGCAGTGCTTTTCGTTGTCTTCCAAAGTTCTTAATATCAAAATACATAATTTTGGGATAAATAACTTGAAATTGCTACCTGGAACATGACATTGTTCCTAAAGTAGTAAGCCTAACAACATTTGAGGAAAAACGGAGCACGCCCTCAAAGATAACTCAAGAATATTATATTTTGAGACTTGCAGGAGCTGCCGAAAAGATTGCAGAATAATAAGAATATTTTAAAATATTTTCAAAAGAAAAACAAAATAATGTAAGAATGAAGCATAGCAGGCTGGTGATCAGTTTGGCTGTGATTGAGAAAAAGGTGTTTGCAAAGCTTCAGAATGGAAAATAGGGTTGACAGTATGGAAATATAGCAAGTCCATGGGGACCCATGACAACAAATGCTCTCTACTACTTAAACACAGGCCTTACTGATGCAGTTTTTTAGTGGCCAAGGTGTTTCAGCATGAAATATCATAAATAAGTGAAATCAGAAGTTGAGAAAGAAAGCACAAAAAATTTTTCCCTAAATGAAAAGTGAAACTATTTAACAGAGAGATAGTACTGTATTTACCCTGTCATTGTGGCTTGTGCTAAACTCCAGCAACATTGCCCATTTTGGTGAGGTCACAGTGTGAGTCAGTAGAATCTGCTGCAGTTGCCCTCCTCCCCCTCTGTACTTTTCATTTAAATCAGGAAAATCTCTTCATGCACTACTTATTCTACATAAAGCACATAAGGGAATCCTAGAAGAACTCTGCATAGATTTTCTGGTTTACTTGTTTTGTTTTTTTCAAAACTTAAATATTCCACTCTTGGTTAATCTGTGGTAGTGAGTTCTTTCTGGGTGAGTTTTAAATCTTCTGTACTTAGGTGTTAATGGTTGTTGATCAGGCTGATTGTTGCCTGTTATTGAGGGTGTGAGGCAGGCCTGCTCTACACTGTCCATAATCATCAACCCCAAAATATCAATGATAAATGAATCCTTTAATCTCACTGTGGGGGTCTGAGATGTTCCTGGGTTAAAAACCAGTTTAGTTCTTTACTGCCTTGTTTCATTTTTGTCTGATTGATTTTTGGAAACTCTGTGCAGTCACATGAGAAAAAAACATATGAATGGGATAATATTCTTCCTTCGGCATAGCTCTATCTAAGAGTAAATAAACTGACTTTTATTAGGTTTGCTTGAGAGTATAAAACTTCTGTGAAAGCCTGGAGGTACATGGAAGATTAAGGCACTACCTCTTTTTTCTAACTGAATAGCATTAACTGACAGGCAATGATATGGGGATTATCTGTATAAGTAGAATTTACACAAAAAACTCAAAAGAAAGATTTCAAATTTAGTCAAATTTATTTAATTGCCATGCTATACTCTCAAGTCATATCAGTCTTATCTTGTAGCACCCAAGCTCATACAAAATATTTTAATCGTAATTTTTAATGCTGTACACAGAAATAATGAGAAAAGCAGACTGGATCCATAAAGAGGAGATGAAACTAAAACCAAAGTAGTGATGCATAATAAGGTTGTAAAACTAAACTAGAGAAGAATAGAATTAAGGAGCTCATTATGTATGTAACTTGAAGAAGCACTTGATTTCAAGAGCTCTACTGACTTACATGTGTATTGAATTGGAGCCGAGGAGGATGGGGGCTTGATGTCAAGATATTTATTGACACTTGATGCTTTATGTTAGCCTGCAGGTCACAATGAACCCTTCTGGTCTTCAAACATGTGAATAAAAACCTTTTATGAGAGACTAAGACTTCTGATTGCAGAAGACAGAAATTTGATTTCCTGACTTGAATAACATGGTGTTCCACCACTTGAGCTAAAGGAAAAGTCTGCTGTTACTCCTCCAAGCTTGGCGGCATAATGTAAACACTTTAAAAATACTGGTATCTTAAAGAAAGTCTGAAATTTGGATTTTTTATTATTTTTCTGTTTCCAAAGGAAAGTGAAGGATGGAAGATGAGACATGTTTGTAAAGACAAGCAAAGCAGTAGCTGGCAAAGGGCACAAAGCCCGTACTATCTTGACTTGGTCTCTTGTGTTCTTTTAAGCTTCGTTTTTTCAGTAAGTTCACTGCATTAGCACAAAACCCTCGTATTTCCCACCCTCTCACTGCAGCATTGTAAACAAGCAAACTCCAGCTTTGAATAACAGGGCAATCTTCTATCAAAAGATATGTTTAATATCAGGCACATCACTCTGCTTTGTAAAATGCAAAGCAACTGATCGCAATGATGGATTCTGAGCTCTCTCAAATCAGACTCTTTCAATTCTTCTGCTCTTCTTGAAGATATGACTCTCCTTGCATTCTCCCTCAAAACTTTATGCACAAAGAATTTTGTTATCTTGTATCCATTTTTCATACTTCAGTTTTCATACTGTTCTCAACTTGCTCTGCATAGTACTGGTTGGGCAATGAATAGACGTGGTGTTCAGTAGCGGTTTTTCTGTATGTAGTTTTGTTTTCTATGATACTGTTTTTTGTCATGTGAAGCCCAAAATGGTAAGACTAGAGGGTACAACTTTCTAAGGTGACAGTCTATTCAGTATGGGCCACAGTGATGCTCAGAGGGTTGGAGCACCTCTCCTACAGGACAGGCTGACAGAATTGGAATTGTTCAGCCTGGAAAAGAGAAGGTTTGGGGGAGATCCTGCAGTGGTCTTCCAGTGCCTTAAGGTAGTTTATGAAATGGAGGGAGAAAGACTGTTTATATGGCCAGAGAGTGACTGAACAGGGGGCAAAGGTTTTAAACTGAAAGAGAACACGCTTAGATTAGATGTTAGGAAGAAATTCTTCACTCAGAGTATGGTGTGTCACTGGATCAAGTTGTTCAGAGAAGCTGTGGATGTCCCACACTGGGAAATGTTCAAGGTCAGGCTGGATGGGTCCTGAGCAACCTGTTCTAGTGAATGGCATACTTGCATATGGCAGAGAGGGTTGGAGAGGGATGATTTTTGAGGTCCCTTTCAACCCAAACCATTCTGAGATTCTATGGCTCTATGATAATAACAAGCATTTTAACCTTTAATAGCAGGATGACCCACAGCTATGGGAGCCTCTTTCTTTCCTTTGCAAACTTCTGTGTGTCTGAAAGTTTTCAGCTCATCCTCTAATCTTTTGCTATAATTAAGTAAAATTTATGAAGACTGTAGATGGATGACCAACAAGCAATTTGTATTTTTCTGTATTTCAAAAAGTATTTTGCTTTTATTTTCCTTTTTTTGAATCCTATAAATACTCTTGCTGGTAAGTTCTTGTGTCATTTATATCATTTAGATCTCTAAAAAATCTGTGTTATCTTTTTGGCAGAAGACAAGTTTTATAATCTTTAAATTATTCAGGAGATAGAACTGTTTCATTAGGTAATGAATCATTCAGCTCTTACATAAGATTTTGGATATCGAACTCTCAGAAAGGTGAAGTATGAGCAAAAGAGTCTGAAAACTACTTGCTTGATAAAGTCAGAAGGAATTTTTCTCCAATGAAGCCAGAAAACCATTAAAAAAACCCCAAAAACTTGCAGTACAGTTTCAAACATTTAGAAGACAAACAAGCAAGCAAATCAACAAAGGAAGCTAAAGAAAGCACAAGAAGAACAGATAGAAATGCATCAAACTGCTACCACCAAGAGGTCATTTAGTGGTAGTTGTCACTGTCAGCTATTTACAGCAGAAAGCCTCTATTGATTTCCTTTTAGTCATTTTCCTGTTCACTGGCATAAAAAGAGGAGGCACCTGCTACTATTGCTACATGCCAATATATGAGATACAAGATTGCTCACAGGGAAGGGTATCTATGCAGATTTTAGGAAAGTGAATACTGTTTTAATCAGCTATTCTTTGCAAAGACACTGCAAACTGATGTATGGATAATAAGTTCAGGTCACAGACACAACATACCTGGAGATGCCATTACAATTACACCTCCTTTTCCAGAGTGCTTGCTGCTTTCTTGTGGTCTTGCTGCAATGTGGCTTTGAATTTTTCCCATCTATGAAATGTTAAGCCTTGGTAAGTGCATGGGTTGTCATTAGGGGTTTAAATTTGTCTTAGCTAAGGCTAAGGTGGTGTCGCTTCTCTCTACTGTGACATGCTAAGGTGAAGGAGTTTGCTTTTATGGCTGCAGTTATAGCATCCTCACTTGACCATTGTGAGTTTGAGTTAGACTCTTAGGAGGCTGATTACAGCTGCAGAAACATTAAGTGACAGCCAGATTTTACCCCAAGACTGCTACTCACTGTCCCTGTGATTTTGAATGTGTAGTGTTTGTTCACCTGCAGCTCTGCATTTTGTATAGAGGCTTTGCCTTTCACAGTAAAATTAATAACAAGTTCTCCTTCTGTGCAAATGTGAAGGCACTTATCTAGTCTCAAATTCAACAGAAATTAACACAAAGTATGTTTTTCTGTGAAAACTTCTGTCCTGTCTGAGTTTTGGTGAAGTTTTTTGTTCCTGCTTTTGTTTGAAGCTCTGATTCTGAATCTGAGGAGGAGCCAATTACAGAGGAGGAGTTGGCCAAGCTGAAAGAAGAGGTAGAAGAAAAAAAGAAACTCATTGCCACACTACGAAACAAGCCATGGAAGATGAAAAAGAAGCTGTCTGTCCTGAAGTATGGTTTGATTTCTGTAATGACTATCTGCTGTCCAGCTTTGCACTGTTTTTCTGAATTTTCACTTTAGTTCTACACCTACTTACAAGTTAAATTCAGACCACCTCTAATCTCTCTTTCCCAGGAGGTATTCTCACAATAAGTGGAGGTAAATGGTGTTGCAGATCAGAACTTTCTTGTCCCAGTAGAGCTGAAATCAAATACGGAAAGCTAATATATTTTTGGTTTTGGAATTTCCATTAAAACCCAGTGCAAAATCTTTCCTTTTCTTCAGTTATGTTGATGCTGATGAATTCTTCCATTGGCGAGATTAATATCTCATTAATATCTCTCAGAAAAAGTGATGCAATTGCAGAATTACCTCAAGATTGCTAGAGAGAGAGGATTTTTTCCCCTAGTTTGACTTCTAGGAAAGAAAAAAATTAACTTATGAAAAAGGAAACTCTTTGAAGTAGAACTTGTATTTTCATGCATTTTTATTTATGCATATTATATATTTATATTATTTTTATTTATTATATTTATTTATATTTGTTTTTATTTATGCATAGAAATCTGCATAGAAAAGTGCATTTTGCCCTAGCAAACCTATCACTATATTTACTTGGAAGAAAAAAAATTAAGTATTCATTTACATTCAAATTTCCACCAAGCACAAGAACTGAGAAAATAGGGAGAACTCTATTCTTTTGACAAAACTGCTATGCTCCCCTGTTTTAGATAACTTATTCACTGTGGCAATACCAAGACACCAACAAAACATATCTAGCAGAGAAAGGATGGTCTGTCCTGCAGAGAGTTTTTAGTATGAACAGAAAACACAGATATGAAATATGGTGCGGAAAGTCTATAGATTTGTCCTTTTAGAAGGCAAGGTAACTTTGGAAAGAGTAAACTTGCAAAGAGATAATGAAAAGAATCAAAGGAGGGAAGAGGGAACAGTATCTAGGAGATGTAGAGTAGAAGTATTGTGGAGGTAAGACAAATTTGGCAAAATATAAACGAGCAAATTAAATTTTGGATGGTCTAAGCTGAAGGATCTCCATGAACATAAACTTAACATTTTTTTGTGGTCTTCCTGTGGAAGAAGTTTTTATTTTTACAGCTATTCTTCTATGTGATAATTCCTAGCAATTCCAAGGATACCATTATGGGATACCATATCTAATAATTCCTACCAATTCCTAGAATACCATGACTTGGTATGTCTCTTAGACTATTTTCCATTATTGCTTTTTCATGTGGGCAGTGGTGATACTGCAACATGTAGCTAGAGGATGATCAAGAGACATTTCTGGGCCTTGGGATATCTGGTAAGGAAAGCTGATGCAGAGGTTATTTTTTCCTCTATGCTTCCAGTTGTGGGCAGTGAAATTGGAAGACACAGATGCACCCAGTCTATTAATACAACAATTCACAGACAAAATCCTCCTAGAAACTCTGCTAAGTCTCTTGGAAGATGGGGAAATGATTTGAGACGATAAAGACATCTTCACCAGGGAAAAAACTGCCTGAACAAATCTTCTGTGATGAAGTTACTACATTAGTGGACAAAGAAAGGGCTGTAGATGCCATTTATCTGGACTTCTGTAAGGTCTTTGACATGGTACCCCAGAAAATTCTTCTCTCCAGATTGTAAAGATATGGATTAAATGGGTGGATTGTATGGTTGCTAAGAAATTTTCTGAATGGTTACACCCAGGGAGTTGGTGGTCAATGGGTCAATGTCTGTTTGGACATCACTGACAAATGCTGTCATTCAGGGATTCATACTGGGTCCAGTGCAATTTAATGTCGACATCAATGACATAGATGGAGGGATCCATCAGAAAATCTGCAGATGACACCAAGCTGAGGTGCAGTTGACACACCTGAAGGACAGGATGCCATCCAGAGGGACCTGGACCATCTCAAGGAGTGGGCAACTGGGAATCTCAGGTTTAACAAGGCCAAGTGCTCCAACTTTGTTGGGCAACTTCCATCATCAATATAGGCTGCAGGAGGAACAGATGGAGAGCAACCCTTTGGAGGACTTGGGTGTGCTGGTGGATGGAAAGTCAAAGAAAAGCCTACACTGTGGGTTTGCATCCCAGCAAACTAAATGTGTCCTGAGCTTCATCAAAAGCAGCGTGGCTAGCAGGGTGAGGAAAGGAGTTCTCCTTCTCTAAACCACTCTAGTGAGACTCCAACTGGAATACTGTGTTCAGATTTGGGGTCCTCAGTACAGGAAAGGCCTGAACCTGCTTGAACAGGTCCGGAGGAGGGCCACAGAAATGGTCAGAAGACTGGAACAGCTTTCCTACAGAGATAGGCTATGAGAGTGGGGTTGTTCAGCCTGGAGAATCGAAGGCTCCAGAGACATATTATAGCAGCCTTTCTCATACTTAAATGGGGCTTTTAAGGAAGATGAGAACAGATTTTTGCAAGAGGATGTGGTAATCAGGCAAGTGGTAATAAAACCTAAAAGTGAAACAGTAATAAAACTTTAAGAATTTAGTTTCAGACTATATATAGGGAAGATATTCTCTGTGGTGAAGGTAGAGAGACACTGGATGGAGCTGCCTGGAGAAGTTGTGGATACCCCATTCTGGGAAGTGTCCAAGGACAAGCTGGATGGAGCTGTGTTCAACACAGCCTAGTAAGACGTGTCCCTGCTTATGGCAGAGGATCTGGAAATAAGTGATCTATAAGGTTCTTTCCAGCCTAAACCATTTAGTGCTTTTCTGATCCCAAGACATACATACCAAACCGCAGTTACAGAGTGGGTTTTTTAGTGCCCTGTTTTTGTAATTGTTTCTTTGGAGAAAGTTCAACTAAGTTCAACTGAGTCGCAAGACAAGACCTGGAGTTTTTATGCTATTTAAAGTAAAAAATTTATCTTATAAACGGGCGGTCTATTAAGATTACAGTTACAACCGTATCAGCATATTTTAAAGTATCTATGTTTTGTATTTTATCAAGTTATTTAAATTTTATAAGAGAATCATCAGTCAGATAGACTAGCACTATAGACATTGTTCTTGTACGTATGAAAAATGGATGCATGCTGGCTGTAAGAGCCTTAAACTTCTAAATCAAGAATGTGACTTTTGAATAACCTTGTGTTAGCATTTCTGGCTCTTGAAACTCTTGGTAAACCTTTGTTAGTTGCAAGTATTTCCCCTTGTCATCTGCTTCTTTCCCTGTGAAAGAAGATATATCAGAATATCATGGGATGTGTGATGAAAAAACAAAAACTATCTTCTTACAGGTAGAAGAGCAAATTGCCCTATTCATTTTCTTCCAGCTTTCACAATTGAGAGATACTTTATTGGAGGTTTCTTCTCAGGATTATGATAAATGTTACATAATTATATAAGCCAACCCCCACTTCCATGTTTGTTCTATATTAGCATTTTTTATTCCAAGAATGGAAAAAAAGTGTTATCCAGTAATACTCTTATACATGAGAAAACAAGACCAAAAAAAACCTTTTTAAAATATTATTTTAAATGGTTAATATTAGCATCAATTAGGACTTTTAATTTTAAATATTGGTTTTTTAAAAACAAATGTTGTCAGAACAAACAATTTTTGGGGAAAGATTTAATTTCCACTGAANAGGACTTGGGTGTGCTGGTGGATGGAAAGTCAAAGAAAAGCCTACACTGTGGGTTTGCATCCCAGCAAACTAAATGTGTCCTGAGCTTCATCAAAAGCAGCGTGGCCAGCAGGGTGAGGAAAGGAGTTCTCCTTCTCTAAACCACTCTAGTGAGACTCCAACTGGAATACTGTGTTCAGATTTGGGGTCCTCAGTACAGGAAAGGCCTGAACCTGCTTGAA
>VXBB01024655.1:68796-115776 GCA_013399915.1 Illadopsis cleaveri | reverse complement strand
GTTTGGTGTGCTGAGACTCAGGAGCATATACTGAAAATGACGTCTGTACACCCTTCTGGGTCTCTGTGTCTTGCCATCAGATTTTTTCTTTTTAATTGCAAAAGAATTAAGATTAGCATCTTTTATGTCCTCTGTGCTGACAGTACCAGCTTTAGAAAACTGATTCTAGTGTAAAAATAGTGTTTTTCTTTTCCTCATCTCTGATGGCTTCCAGTTTCTATGGTGTTTGAAAAACTTTTTAAAAATGTTGCTCCCCTTTTGGCAACCACACATTGTCAATTTCTCTTGTAACAGAGAAGAAATATCATAAGACAAAGTAATAGAATATTTTGTATAGGGCTATTTATCAGAAAAACTGGCCTCAGAATTTTGAGTTTATACTTGTTTTTCAGTGTTTTTATTTTCAAATTAATTACAAAATATAGCGTGATTTGCAAGGCAATGTTCTTAGGCCTCTTTCCAGTGTGTAGGCTATGTTGATTTCAAGAGTAATTGTGTAAGGAATCTGGGGCAAGATGTACGATGTAGGGCTGTGAAAACAGTGGAGGGGATTTATTCTATGTGTGGAATGATACAAAATGTGTTTGTGATGTTGGGTGGCTGGGACACACCAGTGTAGCATGCAGATGAAAATTTAATTTTGGATGTAATAATGTACCGGGGATACACAGGTGAAATGTTGTGAGGCAGTGAAGAAGGTGCTAAACTCGCAGTCACACTGACAAGTGTGACACCACGGGAGCTGGAGCACTGAGCACCAGCTGCTCTTCTCAACTGCACCTTTCCTGCCCACAGCAGTGGTACAGCCACCACAGCCCCCCACCCTGGCCACCTCTTCCGCTGCAGGCATAACAGAGAACAGTCCTCAGGGGTAAGTCATCAAGAGAAGATTCCAAGAAAGCAAATTCTGGAGAAATACTGATTGAAAGTGCTGAATCTGGATGAGCTTCCCTGCCTGCCCACTAATAGCAGATACTGAAAGCTATTTGGAAAAGAATACAAATCAGTCAAGAAAAAGGCTTAATTTTGAGAAATAAACTCATGAAGTTTTACTGTAATTCTGCAAACAAGTAAAGGAACCTCAGAAAGAAAGGCTGAAGTTTTGGCTTGGGTGAGGTCATGGGAGTTTTGTTTGAAAGCTGCTGCAGTCTCCTGTCTTTTGTGTGACAAAACACACGCTGAAAAAGGAGCAGAGCCATGAAAGGCAATTATTATGATGCAGTTCAGCTTCCCCTCTTGGCAACTGGTCTCTACACCAAACTCAGAAGCTGTAACACAGCTTCCTTTCATGAGGACACTCCAGATCAAAAGCTCTGTCACCTGGCAAAAGTAAAAACTGGAGATTATCGTTGCCTCAGAGTCTTGATATTTATCAGTTATGATCAAGAGTAAATGTGGGGAAAATATTTTGTTCTGCAGTCTGAAACTCTGCACTGTCCAAATTTTTTGCGATTCCTACATCTCAACTGTCTTTTCATTCTTTCTGAGTTGCTGATTTTCAGAGTAAAACGTTTTCCTCTTTTCTCACAAATGCACATTTTTAAAGGATGACATTTCTGACAATCACACATTTATCCTGCTGTATCACTCAACCTTGCATCACCTTGCAAACTGAAAGAACATGCTGGGTTTTTTTGACACATGAGTACAAATGTAACAAGACTCATTGAGGACACACTCAACAAGGGCAAAGAAAACCATGGCGATCCAAAACCCCAGAATCTGCCAGGAGCTGAACAAGATTTTATGAGATAATATACATTCAGCTCAAAACATGAACCCCAGATGTCCATTTGCACCTTCGTAATTTATTTAACTGTCTTCTAACAATTGAGGAAAGAATGTGGGGCCTTGACCATTAAAGTATTCATAGTATTCTTTTCTTTCTAACAAGTGCAGGAAGCAATCGTGGAGGAGCAGGAGAGCCGAAAAGAGGAAAATATTCATTTGACTCGATTCCTAAGGGTTCTTGCTAACTTCTTAGCCCTATGCACTCTTGCTGGAAGTGGCTACCTCATCTTTTTTGTTGTCAGAAGATCCCAGCAATTTGCCTTGGAAGGTCTGGAGAACTACGGGTGGTGGGAAAGAAATGAAGTTCGTGCTATTTCTATAATAGATGTGGTTTGAAACTGTGTTNTGGGTGGGAAATGTCTAACAAAAGATTTGCTTATGTCTCCCTGCTTCTTACCTCATCAAATTTCTTCTTTGCTTCTTTCAAATATCCCTTAGTATTTAGCTTTCATTTGAGGCCTTTAAATTTCCTCCTCTGTGCTCTTAGGATTGTTTTCCATACACTCTATGGATACATGGGATCTCTTCAAGGAACCCACTCTCTTCTTGCTTTTCTCCTGAGACTGGCCTAAGCTGAATGATTGATCTGTGGGCACAGAGAAAGTTATTTGGGACCTCATGGATACAACTCTGTAGTGTAGCAACAGGTGGAAACTGATGCCTTCCAGTTCCACTTGCCCTGTCCAAGAGTCCCATTCCACTTTTTTTAGTGCCTAATCTGTGCCTAATGCTTTCTTCAAAAGCAGATGCAGCCTGCCTGATAGAGGTGTATAGTGAAGATGGTGATTTTCTTTGCTACAACAGTGAGCAGTATGCACCTGAAGTCAGCGTGCTGTATGAAAACCTGGAAAGGTTTTACTTACTTAGCAAAAATGCTATACTGTGCATGTTGTAAAAATAGTTTGTTGATTTAAGCTTATCTTGTGAGCTGGAGTGCAAAGTACATACCTGACTTAAATAAGGCAAAAAGGTGCTAGTCTCATAAAGCTGAGGAGATGGGCGATAATGGAACAAGGAAAATCAATCCAGAATTTTCAACACCAAAGCCTGACTGAGAAAGTAGCATTAAAATATGAAATAACCCACCTCTGGAATCCAGAGAAAAAGGGCTGTTGAGAGTGGATTAAGTTACTTGTTATCACATTTTAGTTTGATGGGAAAGGGAAGATTGTGTACAAAACTTCTTGATTTAAGGCAGCACAAGCTCTGAGACAACAGACCTTGGAGGAATTCAGTTTTCTCTCAGTTTAAAGTTGTGATAACAGATTTGTACTAACAAGAACCTGGCTACCAAAGGCTGTTATATTAGTTTATGCTATAAGCTGGAAAGTAGGTAACATCTGTCTTTATGCTCATAGTTTTACTTTTTTATCTATGATAAAAATATACTTCTCAGGTGTCAGAGTTAAATCTGGAGCAGATGTGTCTCTAAAGGAGAGTGGGTAAAGCAACACTGACATTATTTGGCTAAAATTCTTTTTCTATTGACAGGTAATTAACATATCTGTGAGTACAAAACTTTGCCCTTGATTGATTGGATATTAGTATTTATTTGCATAAATATATTTGGCTTCTCAGAGAAATTCACACATTTTTCTTAGTTTATGGATCAATTTGCTTATTTCTACATCATTAATATATGTACTGAGGATTTTATCAGAAAAAAATCTCAATACCTAATGTACAACTTACAGTAAACAAAAATGTAGCTTCTACATACAAGACAAGCAGCAATGTCTAAAATTTGACATTTTTCATTTAAGTATTAAGCTGCTTTTGTAGAAAATTTCATTACACTAGATTCATTAAGGGGATGAACATTGTTTACATGCAACTATGTGATAGAGAAATCCATGGTAAATATATTTTTTGTCCCCTGTTTCTGAAGTTCCCAGCATTAATAAAGGGCTGCTGACGACTTTGTGGAAAAGAACTTTTTCTCTCTGACCCTCCTCCTCTCTATTAATGTTGTAAATTTTTCATCTCACTCTCCATATCAGCAGTACCTAGTTTTGCCAGAACACAATTCAGGTACAATTGTCTAGTGTGTCATGAGGAGGAGGATGAAACAGGCAGACTGGGATGGTGTATGGATTTCAACTTGTGGTACTCAGACTGGATTTTGGATTTTATTAAATCAAAACCAAAATAAAAAGCAGTAATAGAAATGTATTTTTCATCCAAATCAATAATAATTTATTTCTAATATTTCACTGTAAAATTTTCCCCCCCTCCTCAGGTGAACACGGTTATGTCACTTTTAGGAATGTTCTGTCCAACTTTATTTGATGTAATCAGTTCTCTGGAGAATTATCACCCTCGAATAGCTCTAAGATGGCAGCTGGGAAGAATTTTTGCTCTTTTCCTTGGCAACCTCTACACTTTCATTATCGCCCTAATGGATGAAATCAACCTCAAGGCAAGATATTTCCGTTCCTTCACTATGTTTGACATGTAGCTGGGCAACATTGAGGACCTCCAGCCAGTCACAGACATATCAGAGAAATACTTTCTTTTTCTGTGCTGTAAACTACTTCCATACCAAAGCTAGCAATGGGAATTTTGTAATAGACAAGCTTGAGTGTTGGTTACAACTTCATGTTGATTTTTTTTCCGCTGATTTATTTCTTTACTTAGTTGGAAGAAGAAAAGATAGTCAAATATAACATGACAATATGGGAAGCGAGTCTGTACAATGGTACTATTCCAGAGAATTCAACTGCTCCTCCAATACAGGTGGATCCTGCTGATGTCCCCAGAGGGCCATGCTGGGAAACAATGGTAGGACAGGTAATGTGGCTGCTTAGAGCTCATATTTGAAAATAGGTCATACAGTCTCTTATAGGGTATGACATCTAAATCCCCTGTATTTTGGCTAACAAGTGTCATTTACATGAGAAAATGTGAGGAGAAGCAAATGTGTGAGTTTCTCTTGAACTGAAAGTTTTTTAAAAATTATTTCATTTTTTTTGAATCCTGCCTAACAGGAAATTCTCTCTTCTGTTAGTTGACAGAATTGAAAGAATTTTTTTTCCCTCTGCTTTCCTTTATCCTCTTGATTTATCTTCCTCTTCCTGATGCTATCTTTGCCTTGCTTTTCTACTAATTTTGAAAAAATAGAGGAGTGGCTCGAAAGGGACATGTATATAAGACAGTTCTTACAGCAGTATGCTTTTGAGAAGGCATCTCTATCTTTAGCCAAGGAAAATAATTCAAAAGAACAATAAAAGTTTAGTGGCGAATGTGCTCAGATATTTTATTTGATTCAGTTGAAGGTTTATTCTCGTTGATCAACTAGTATAAAATGTGGTTTCCAAACAATTTTCTAACATACTCATTCCCTTTATTTGATCCTACTAAATTGTTGTTGATTTGTCCATGACAACAAATTCAATATTGAATCAATTTTGTTATTCCTCCATCACTCTGACAATCTGGCTTTCTGGATGAACAAATCACCAACAGGTACCAGATAGGCAGAAAAGTCAGCTGAATAAGAAGCTAAGAACACCAAGAGCTCATAACTGAAATAATTTTACCCTTTATTTCATATCAGGGAGAGTAATAGCTTTCTAGATTGTCGAGATAAGGCCTGTTACAGCAGGCTTGTGTGAAAAATAAAATCCTGAAGTAAAAGTAGAGGTGTGAGGATTTGCATTAGGATTTTCTTCTCTCCATATCCACTGGACATTGAAACTCCTTCAGAAAGAAGACATTAACTTTTAATTTATTTATTTATTTATTTATTTAATCTCCTCAAAGATTTCTGTTATAGCAGTGATCTTGGCTGGAAGCCATTCTCAATTTAATCATACCCTGGAAGTCTTACCTGATAATCTGAACACAAAATAGAGCAAAGGATACCTCTAGAAAATGAAGGGCAGTAGTTCTGGCACATTAAAGGATCAGTGAATGTAGAAAGGTTAAGAGTTTTGTCCACGTTGAAGTAGGATAAGCACAATTATAGATCCAGTACAGTATTTAATTCTTGTAACTATAAATTGCTTAAATCTATTCTTAAAAGAGAATATTGTTCTAACAGGAATTTGTGCGCCTGACAGTCTCTGACATGATGACCACATACATCACAATTCTAATTGGTGATTTTTTGAGAGCCGTCTTTGTTAGGTTTTTCAATTACTGCTGGTGCTGGGACTTGGAGTACGGATTTGTAAGTATCTGATTTTAAATGTCTTTGCTACCCATCACCTCACAGTTAAGTAACAAAGTTCATTTTCCTTCCAATGCTACAGGGTTAACTTTTGGTTAGATGCACCAACTTCAAAATCCCTGAACTACCTTGTGTTAGATTTTCTTGCATTTTTTTTATGTCTTAATACTTGTTTTCTTCTTTGGACTTTGGTAACTCTAGAGCTTCTTTAATTTTTTTTTTAAGGGCAAATTTTATTTTGTTTGTACGAACACACATTTTTCACACATTTATATTTGAACATTTCACAGAATACAGTCTCATTGGNATATCTATATCTATATCTATATTTCATTAGAATTAGTTTAGCTGATGTAAAATCAGTAAGGTCTGTAACATAAGCAGGCATAGAAATCTTCACTTGGGAGTTGAGACTTCCAGTCTCACACTGACCTGATCCAGGTTAAATTTGCCATCTACTTATGCTTTGAGGGGTATGATGCTGTTTTTCACCTTTTAAGTAGTAGTCATGATATTGTCAAAGCTTGTGAAGCTCCTGAAGCCTCTTCTGTACATACTGAGAAGTACAGAAAAGAGTTATGTAATTCAAGGCTATCAAGGGTACCTCTGCATAAGCAGTCATCGTAGCTGTTATTTTCACCTTCTTTCATCAAAATCTTGTCTTCATACATGTAAAAATTTCTTGTATTGCTAAGAACTGCATCTTGGGAAATCCCAGTTTTCCAGAGGAAGTGAAAGTTTTCATGTTTTCTGTTAAAAACCTCTTGTTTCTGGTACAGCAATGTCATTATTACTTGCTGACTTGCATGAAATTCCAACATTATTTCTATATTTTACATTCTGCCTCAAACAGGACTAGTGTAGGGATGGAGACAAAGATCATCCCTAATCAGGTTGTGGTCAAACAGGTAATAACTGCTACAATATCAAAAATCAAATGGAGGAGTTTGAACATAGCATGAGCAGAACAATGGGCAGCAGCACATCTGCTTGTAGGGAATCCTGAAACCATTTTATAATTGACATTTTTATTTAGCAGTATAGAGGAATGTCTGTAATTGTCTGATCATTTATGGTCCTCAGGGGCAGTAAACTGTCTGAAATAACAGCTGGAAGTGGAAACTGGAAATCACTGAATTTCTGAAAATAGCTCATCTGAAAACCTTCTTTAGGAAGTAGCTATACCTACGTCTCTGTGGTTAGTGGCCATGTACTAATTTTCAGCCTTTTACTATAAGAAGAATATTTTTGATGATCAAAATGTCCTTTGGTGAAAAATTCCAGAGATTAACTTGCACATTATGTGGGAAGAGTTTCTTTTTATTTGTTTAAAAATTGGATATCAAATTATTTTTTCTGTTGATGCTAGCGCCTTTGTTACAGTATACAGTCATATATTATTTGATTCTATATGATCTTATTAAAATCTCCTATATTCTATCCTATACAGATCTATTTAGTCAACAGCTTTTCAAGTGTAATATTAGTAATCTATTGAGTTTTTTCCGTGATGCAAGCAGATTCATAAATACATGTGACATAAATATATCAGTTCCCTGTAAATATATATATGTGTGTATATGCACAAAATTACACAGAAAGAGTGCAGAAACTTAAAACATTCTAATAGCAGAGCACAGTAAAAGTCAAAATTGTGGCTTTATTGAAGACTTCAGTAGAATGACTTTGTCTTATTTCAGCCGTAAGAGAATTGTTATTTTAGCAGCTCATTCTCCCCTTACCCTCTATCAGTTATCAATATAATTATTACCTGGAAGATATACATCATTCATGGTCTTTTGTCCATCATTATAGTGAATCATGCAAAAGACCACCTATGGTGTAGAAATATATAAACAATATTTTTTATAAATGTATAAATAATATATTTGAAACAGATATTCAGGTATAAACAAAAAGTTTAAAGCCACCAATTTCCTAGCAGAAAGTTTTGATCTGATGCATATGAACACAAATTAACATCTCTTGCCTTTCAATTGTTGCTTAAATTTGGTGCATTCAATGTTTACAACTGAAAATGTACATAAATAAGAAATTAATATTTAAGATAAAAGAAGAGATGGGTAAGTGATGAAAGATTAGAAAAACCAGAACGAAGGGTCAAATTATTAGTTCAGAAATAAAAGACTAAAAAATTTCGTGGTATTTATGTGTCTACACTGGAAATAAGAATGTATGATACAGGGCTTTCTTCAGCAAACAAAGAGATAATGAGACTGCATGGAGGTCTTAAAGTTCTGAATCTTAAAGGAAAAATTAGAATCAAACACTCAAATTAGAAAGAAGATATTCATATTAAACAAAGAAAATGATTGGCAACCTCTATCAATGTTAAAAAGAAAGCCTTTAAAAGTGCAATATCTGAAATATGAAAAAAAAAAAGAAAAATAGTGCTAGAGTTCAGTTGGGTATTAAATGAATTAAATCACATTCATCACATTAAATTACACTGCTGGGGCTGTACTGGAGGACACAATATTTTGACAACCAGTAGCCACTACAATGGAAATTTTCTGAATTGTTGGTTTAAAATTTACCCAGTACCCAGAATGATTTTTAATTCTCCATCAGCGCTTGCCTCTGAACAAATGTCAGAAAGATTTTCAGAAAAATGTTCCAAACTATATTAAATACCAAGAGGTAGTCCTTTTGACCTTGAATTATATTATTTCGTGATTTACTGATAAGATGCAACAAGAGGTCTTGCAACATGATGCCAATGTGCTGCTACTGTTCAAAGTGAGGGTTTTCATCTGCTCTAACTCATCTTAAAACCCTTTGTGCAAACCTAATGGAAACATCCATATCATTTATTTCAGCCATCATATTCTGAGTTTGATATAAGTGGAAATGTGCTGGGACTGATCTTTAACCAAGGCATGATCTGGTAGGTGCAGCAAAATATGTTGTATCTGCAGGAATGTGGGATTCTTCTGTATCTGTGAAGGATTTTTCTGAAATCCTGATCGTGTCCCATCTCTTTAATTTGATGGAAGTATATGCAATGTATACTGAACACTAGTACACTGCAATCAGTTGGAACAATTTAAAAGTAGATATATGCTGAGATTATTGGACCCCATACATCAGGATTTTGCACTGAGTTGGTAAGACCAACCAGTAAAAATCTGCGTAGACCAAACTTTTGCTTTTGTTCACTGACTGCTTGTGGTAATGTTTTGCTTTGAAATTTAGCCTTTCAGCATCTCTTATCATTCTTTTCCCATGTTCCTGTGCAAAAAGACCTTAAAGCAAATGTACTTATACTTATCTGTGCAGCCACAAGAATGTGTAAACAATGTTACTGGAGGAGAAAACGTGTAAGTTTTAATTCTGTTTCTGGACTTTACATGCCTGGTAGAGAACACCAGCATCTAGAGTCCTCATGCAAGATGCTCAGTCTTCCTTAGGAACTGTTCTCTGCAAGCCCTGTTGGCTTCTCAGTTCTTTCCAAGGCCTAATTTTTTACAATTATTATGACTTGGCTGATCAGACTTTTTGTATGGTAAAAGCCAGCACTTCCGTAAAGCCCTTCATCTTTTCATTTAAGATATATGAAAAGAGAAAGAGGATATATTAATATAATAAAGCCTACCATTTTTCTGTAATCAGGTCTTTCCAACCCTGATGTAAACATATCTCCTATTTCTGAATAGAATGTCTGAGGCACTCAGGGGCAAAGCAGCTTAGCTGGATCACGTTGTCACCTAGTCACAAGGACAAGGACTAAGGAAGAAGCAGGTTCTCAGTCCCTTGTATTCTGTACCATTTGGCCAGGGAAATGAACTTAGCTGCTCTTCAGTCAGCATGACACAAGAAACAAGGTGTGATAAAAATAAAAACGTGCCAACTCTTTTGGTGTCATAACCATGCAATCATATATATTTGGGAAAAAAACATGTTTAACAGAATCAATAAACAGATTGTTGGCACGAAGCCCTAAATTACCCTGGAAACAGGAGTTAAAATAAATTTCAATTAAGCAAAAAATATCCCTTCTAAAAAAGTGCTAATATATAATAAAAATGATAAATTATGAATTAAATTATTTTGTTTATACCTAGCTGTAAAAATTGGTAATACCCAGTTTTGCAGCTATCATTTTTTTACACAACACAAGCAAGATGCTGCCTGGAAAAATCAAAAGTGAATAACATTTCACCAAGTCATCATTTAATTTGCAGAGAAACAGGATTTTGAAACAAAAAGTTTGCACAGATAATTCTTTTAATACACCTTTCAACCTTTTTTAAAATAGAGCAAAGGCCAGTTAAAAAGTGCCATAAAGTTGCTACATGAATTTCTGAGTGCACAGTGTGCAAAACACGTTGGCAGAGGGAATGTGTGGCATACCTGGAAAAACAGAAATCCTATAACACAGTGATTATTTTATTTATTTGCTTCTCTTCCAGGATGGGATCTTTTTATGCCCCATGTCTCCCAGCAATCAACGTGTTCCGCCTGCACACATCGATGTACCTGCAGTGCTGGGCAGTGATGTGCTGCAATGTCCCCCAGGAACGGGTCTTCAAGGCTTCCAGATCCAATAACTTCTACATGGCCATGCTGCTCTTCATCCTCTTTCTCTCCACACTGCCTGCTGTGTACACCATTGTCTCCATCCCACCATCTTTTGACTGTGGTCCTTTCAGGTTCTTTGCATTTTACCTCCATCTTTTGCAATTGTTGCAATGAACTGCATCCACATATCACAGTGAATGATGCAGTTATGAAAAAGTGCCTCCATAATAAGCATTTGCACCTGATATGCTGAGAGTTTAATTGTGATATATTTCTCATTGTGGATAATTCCTGAAGCTGGAATCCTGGAAAACTGACTAATTCTATAGAAAGTTTTATCTGAGATGTAGGACAGAAAACCTTTTCTTTTTGTCAATGTAGAAAACCTATCATTACTGCTGCACTGAAGAAAAACAATTCTTAAGGAGTAGAGCAGTTGTGATTGAAAGAGATGGCTTTTAGGGAATGTCTGTATGCCCTGTAGGAAGGGCAGATCAGAATGCATGAGGATGTGATAAATGTACTGTGGTTCAGCCTTTGAATATTGTGACTCTCTCCCGCTCACAGAATTTCATGTGTCTGTACTACCACTGTGAAGCTGAATTTGTATCTCAAATCTTCAAGGCCTCTATAGTCATTTATCTTTTCTAAACACAAAGGCCTGCCCTGCAAACACATCTTGCATTCAAGGTCGTTTAGACTTTGCCACACTTTCTCCTTCTGTGCACAGTACCTGGAAAGTCTAGGATCATTTTCATCATCTTTACCTGCCAGGTAACATGAGATACAAGTATAATGAATTGTATCACATGACAACAGACAAGATAAGAAATTAAAAATTTTAAATGTCTTTAGCCTTTGTTTTTGAAAGAAATATTAACAAAGTGAGAGTAGGAGAACCATAAAAGAGAGATTCTGGTTGCAATGAAAGGTTTAAATAATACTGTTTTGAGCAAAACAACATTTGTATGATCCCCAGTGCACTTTGTAAAGGAGTAGAAGTCTCACCACATTAAATTTGGCCAAAGGCAAAATGACACAGATTTTCATTGCAATAGTGACACGTACCTAAAAGAGAGAATCACATGACATGACAAAAATTCTGATGAGACAGAAAATTGCATGAATTTAGACAACAATTTACAATAAAGCAAGAGATACAAATTAAATTTTTTTTTTTGAGTACTAGCAAAAATATATTGAGGGAAATATTTGAGGTCAGATCTGAGTAGCAGCAGTAATTGAATCGGGTATTAACTAAATTGTGAGATTACTCTTCAAAATGGGAAAGATAATGCTTGACACTTTTTCTCTGTCATGTTCAGAGATATGTTGTTCTTCATCAAAAAGTAAAACTTTCTATGTAATTTTTAATGGGGAGCACTTGAAACTGATGAAGGTTCATTCAGCCTCAGTATAGGCAATGCTACAGTTGAACAGCCAGTTAATAAATACTGGTAGAGAATGCCTCTACCCTTAAAAACAAAATAATTTCCTGTTGGTAACTCAGTGTCCCATCCTTTTGAAATTTTTGAATATTTTGGGGTTTAGTTATGGTTTGGGTTTTTTTTTTCTTTTATTCCATTCATTGAAGCAACATATGCAATTCAACAGAGACCTGCCAGGAGTAGGGAAGACAGGACTGTATTAGCATTATTGTAGAAAAAAAAGCTTTGTGCATACTGGAGAGCGTGAGAGCAGAGGATGGAATTTCTCATCTACTATGAGTGGGTAGGGCACAAGTAAAGAGAAAGAACAATTCTGAAAAATTCTACCTGCAAAATTTTTATTTTACTTGAAAGGGTGCAAACATTGAGTATGAGTTAAGGATAAGACCCATTTGTAAGAAACTCTTTACCAGAACTGACAAGTAGTGACAGGAAACTTCAATGACTGTACAATCAAGTGGCAATTTGGTGACAATTCCTACAACTAAGTAAAACTACTAATTAGAGTTGATACACAGAGACCCATTTTGCCAGTCTTGTCCAGGTTTAAAAACAACAAACTTTTGTGCCCCAAGGAACAGAGAAAGGAAAAATAAACAGAAAGAAATTTTCTGAACATCTATTGATACACCTGTGAATTAAAATAGTCTAGGGAGAAAATAACTTTCTAAATAAGTTGGAACAATTACATATGAAGGTAACTAGGTTGCTGAAATAACAAAAATATCCTGAAACTCAGCCACTGACTTGTGTAGCATTGGTACACACCGAAGAGAGATGAGAATTGGGCTGAACAAAAACCAGTTACAAGCAGGATATTCTTTGCTTGCTAAGCACAAAAAACAGGACTTGAATTTTTCTCCATATCTTCATAGAGCACAAATAACTCTTCATTTGTTGGTTGATGGTATGAGGTTCACAGCTCATACACTGATTCACTGAGGAATAATTTGGGTGGTAACCTGGCAAAATCTGTTAGCATACAGTAAGAATTTTGATGTCTTTTCCCCCCCTTAGAATACATAAATACTACTTTAGACAATATTCCCTTCAGAGTGTAAAGTTTTAAATAATGTTAACATACCATAGATTATACTTTTTCCAGGTTTGATGTGAAGTGATTAGCTTATATATTCATAGTTGCCATAATATTTGTATGTGATATATTGTCAACTTTTCTGTTTAATAGTGGGAAGACTAGAATGTTTGAAGTCATATCAGAAACTCTGGAGCACGACTTTCCTTCCTGGTTTGGGAAGGTATTTGGTTATGCCTCTAACCCTGGACTTATCCTACCCTTTATATTGCTGATGGTGTACGTATCGAATACTAACTCAATGCTTGCTGTATCTAAGGTCTGCTGAGTTCCTTTCACTCTGAATCATCACTGCCTAAATATCTAAGAAATACACGAGCATACTTAATGTGTGTTTGCAGAAAGGTTGATATCTCTTTTTTCAATGTTCAGTGGCTTTCTTTTTGGTTTAGTTATACTTTTAAAAAATGTTCCTGCCACAAAAGGTAGAAAACTACTAAAATGCAAAAGGCCCATAGGGAGTCTGACATTGAACAGCTTGTCCAGTATGCAGAACAGCACATCATAAATCCTTAGGAAGTTCAGTAGAAACATGAATAGCATGGAGCAGAGTTATTCTCAGTACTTTCAGTGAATGTCATCTTCAGTGCCTTTAATTGATGAAAATTGTATATATTGTTGAGACTGGGGTGTGAGACAGGGTTTTGGAGACTTTGTGAAGTAAGATTAGTAGAGGTTTTTGTGAGTGACTCAGTAACTGATAAAGAAAAATGACCCTGGAATATTTGCTCTTAAAGATTCTATTGAGTGTTGTTTTAACAAGGCTTTTTAAACTTCTTGACTGGGTTATTATATTGGGTTACTTAGCATACTGCAGAACTGAAAGTTAATTCTAGAGATAATCTGGGATTTAACTTCCCATTGCAGAACTGCAAGTAAATATAGAAAAGATTACAGAACATAATAGAAATTACAAAAGGATTTTATATAAGCAATATGAAATATTGAGATGAAATTTTGCTAAGGTTCATTTAACGCATAGCTATAAAGGGTAAGGACTCTAAAAATAAATAGAAGAAAAAAAGAAAGAGGAAAAATAAAAAGCAAACTCAGGCAAAGCAGAGGAAACAACATATGCTGATTAATTATTTACTGCTTATGTCAATTAAAGACTTCATAGCAGATTTTTTCTTATTAAATCAGGATAGTGAAAACTACTAATTTCATAGAGTTGTTCCAAGAGTAATGCCATGTACCAAAAAATGAAAATATTCTAATGTTTTTTCTTAGTAGAAAGAAGTAATAATTGAAAAAAAGAGAATAAATTATTCAGGTTGTTTTCTTGACATATTTCAGATTGCTTACTATATTTGTTCAGAAGTTTTCATAAATATGGTTTACTCATTTCTAAGGTATGTCATGTAGCTTAATTAACTTTTATAAGTTATTCTATAGAAGTCACTTCACAGTTAAGCACCACTGAATGAAACATCTTTCTTAAATACTGTAAGACTGAATGCAGAATATTAATAGATAGAATAATTTCCTTCATTTTCCCCCCTGAAATAAGAGTGTCTCCTTCATAATGTAAGGAAGCATATTGTTCGTTGTCAAAATATTAGTAGTGGTTAAGCACAATAAATGAGAAAAACATGCAGGCCTTATATCATCACAACTGTAATGGTTGCTAAAGGAATGTTCTGAATCTTTATATTTAAATCATTGTCTAACAGGAAACTATTATTTTTTAAATTTAGCCTGAGCATTTATTATCTCAACGCAACATCCAAATCCTACAAGGAAGCTAACTTGGAACTTAAAAAGAAGTTACAAAGTGTAAGAATAGAGAATTATTGATTTTTTACATTTTACTAAATATTAGATAAATTGTTCGGGTAACTGAAAGATGCCTTCTCTCTCCCCATCATTAGCAAGCAGAAGAAAATAAAAGAAGAAATAAACAAAAGGCACAAAAATCAAATGAACAAGAGGAAAATCCATTTGAGACAGACCCGCCACCAGCAAAACCTAAAGGAGACGAACAAGATGAATCCACTCCAAACAAAGGTAATATTTGTTTCAAATGTCTCATGATGAGAGATTCATGAATGCATGATCCTAGTCTTCCTCACTGCCTTGACTGCTTCCTCTAATCTCCTGAAACACTTTCACAATACTGAATCACAAGTATTAGCCTAGTCTCCAGTTCACATTTCTTTCTTTTGCTGGTTTAAGAAACATTGCAACATTATTCCATACATGGCAGCACCAAAGTAAAGACCTGAACTATAATGAACTGAAAGTCAGAGTCCTGCTGAAAAAAAGCAATTAAAGCCTGGTCTAAGTGTTAGTGATCCTTCTGATCTATCACACACCAGACAAAGTCTAGATCATCTACCCTTCTGTTGCATTTGATTGACCCAGAACTATGCAGGAGTGTATTTATCACCTGTGCCAGGTTCACATGGAGAAGATGTAGTGAGAACACAGTAAGCAGTTCTTATCAGAAGGCCTGGCCGAGGCAGGTGGGTGTCAGCCTGTCCTGAGGGATTTTGCTGGCTGTTGCCCTTCCTTCATCATGCACTCATGCTCTGCAGTCACTAAACTGCCTCAAGCCTAGGAAGAAAACCCAGGTGAGAGATGACTGTCTTTGTAAGAGCCATGTGTAATTACTGCCTTCATACCAGTGATAGTCCATATCTAAGTGCATCTTTAGGAATTGCCCACTTGCCCACATGTGAGCCTCGCAGAAAATAATGGATGGAAAATACAGCACGAAGATCATGAAGGCGCATTATCTCAGGTTTGGGCAGGGGAGGCCCAGACTTTCTACTGCACTCTAGGATAGTCAGCTGCTGGATTTCCTTGTCAGAGAGCCTTGGACTTGTATGATCATTTATTAATTCTGTCCTCCAAACACATTTCAGACAACAAGAAAGGACAGGATGGAAATGGATCAAAGAATAAAGGCCAGCCACAAGAAGCCAACTCCTCTCAGACACTTCAGCATCCTGGCCCTGTCCTGAATGGCCACTATCCTCCACAGGGCCGAGGAGGAAACCTTCCTCCACCATCCATAGCTGTGACAAGGCCACCGGGGCCCAGGAGGCCTGGGGTGCCAGGCTATCCACCTGGAAATCCATGCCTCCCAGGGATGCAACCAGGAATGCCCAGGGGCCCTCCCACGTACAGATAAGGAGCCTTAAGAATAGTATAATACTACACTGAAGGACAGAAGCATTAACCTAAACCCAAATACACTCCTGTAGGAGCAGAACCTCGCTATGTTTGTTGTAAATCTTCATGTGCATAGAAGCAACCCATGTGCTTCAGTTTTTTTGCAGCATGGGAGCTTCAGAAGAAAATATGGCATATGTCTTCTTGCATTTGAAGGCATTGTGAAAATGTGTTGTCTGTATCAATAAATTGCTAAAATTACAGATTTTTATTGGGGATACCTCTTAGAAGAGTGGAAAACAATTTTTATTCAGTTGACTTTTCTTAAAAGCTTGAAATTTTGTCCCTAATATCTTTTCCTTTTCCTTAGAAGAACATTACAATGAAAACACAGCTGTGTATGAAGTTTATGAGAACCAGTTAAACCCTGCACATATCTTGTCCTCTGCAGGCCACATATGCTTAGCCAAAGATTTCAGACTTTACATGGGGAAACTAGGACCAAACCTAGGGATTTCTGCGTGATTCCATCTAAAGTCTCTGTAAAAGTGTTAAAAAGGAAAAATAAAACCTGTAACTATGAAGAAAATTTAAGTTCTATTGCACTACCATTTTCAGCTAGTAGTGGTTTATCACATTCTTAAAGACTAGAAATAAATTTAAAGAATCAGAGTGGTAAAGGAATATCTCCTGTGCAAGAAAACATGTTTGGGGAATGGAGGTAAGAGAAGTATTCATTAATTTCTCCTAAATTCCCTAGTGGCATAGAGACACTTAACATTGCCTAAGAATATGTACTGCACAATCTTCTCTGTGAATTTATGACTGGATAATTGTATTGGTCTCTCTGTAATCCAAGGTGGAACAGACTATTTTCCTGAAAGGTCTTGTGGAAACACAAGGATAGACGTAAGCCCAGGGGCAAGCTGACATTACCTAATCCAATAAAACAGGTTGATTTTTTTTGTTCTGATCTTATTTCCTTTTTCAGAACATTGGTCTTAATAATTGTTCTAAGGCTCACAAGCTTAATAACAAAATTAATCAACTTACTATCTTCTATAACATAAATGTAATTCCATCGAGGGCCTTCTGTATAACAGAGATTCATTTTGTATAGTAAAAAAATCTAAATCATATCCTAGTATAAAGCAAGTCTGTGACATCACAAAGCAACCTCCACCAAATTAAATTGTGGATCTTATTTAAAAAAGGCTTACAAAACCCCCTGGAATTGTCTATGTCTCCCCATAAACCACAGTGATCCAGATACAACTTCCAGCTCAAGCAGTCTTTAAATCCATTGCCAGAGCTTGGTAGGATTAGGCAAAGCAAAGTTCACTTTATACTTTACTTGACTGTTGTACTGCTTGCATGAGTGCCCGCTAGACATATCTGCAGCTGGGGTGTTGTAAGACTATTATTTTAAGTTATAGGAAGTACAGATAAGTGCAGTGTAAGTTGTTTCATCTTTCTCCTCATCTATGAACTTCAGACTCATGGAAAAAGTACAGTAGTTCAAACTGTTTAATAATTGGTAAATTTTCTAACAGGATTAACTTTTAAACTGCACATATGCCTCTAGCCCAGATACAAAAGATTGTCAGTTGTCTTACCGAAGCTAAGCATGGGACCCACTATGGTAATGTTTTAATGCTTTCAAAAACCCCTTTTCCTACAAGCAGGGCTTGATCTATCCTGAAATATTGACTTACACAGAGATTTTAGTTCATTGTTTGTTAGCATTTCATAAGAGAAAAACTCTGGGTATTACTCAGAAAAGTGATGATTTTTTAATAGAAAAGGTGGAGAAACTGAGTTTAAAGATATTTTATAGCTTAGCGAGTTTTCAAGAGGTGTTGAAGTAAATTAGAGTTGTAAAGGAATTTTAATGCAGTCTGGTTCCCTAAAATGTAGAGGGATGTTACATCACATATAGACCTTGTTCTGTCAGGAGCGAAAATTTTCTGTGGATGTTAAAGGCTTTCTCATTGTTAATGGGTTTACTATTTCATTCTGTGGGATCGCTTTCCATTGTGAATAGAAGAGAGACACAGCAAAGAATCCACCAGCTGGAGTGGTTCTGGGGAGATTTCTGTTAGATAGATCTGTATGCTGTACTGATTTTCAACAATCAAGGTGTTCTCATGTATATGCAGAGATGAGCATGTAATAGCCAATATGAATAACAATAGAAAAGCTAGATGTTATTCGTCAGGATACCGTGATAGAAAATGAGATATTTATTTTTAGTCTTTGGTACATAAAAGTAGAGGTATTTCATCACTCTATTTTGTGATGCTTTGATTTCAGTATAAAATGAAATGTTGCTAATATTAGGATGCAAAAGCACTACCAGTATCATATTTGGATGTAAACATTCTCTGTGAAGTATTTGCTTGTACTTATAGTATTAGAAGGCTTTAGATTAGTGTAAAAAGCTGAAAGGTATTTAGAATGAATAATAAATCAGGGTATAAATAAATATAATCTCCCTGTGTGTCTGGGGAACAGCTGAATGTACTGATCTGGACCTCAAAGGTCTGACTATTTTATTCTGCTTAGCATGAAAATTTAAAGAAAGGAGCTAGTATATGACATCAGAATATTTTGCTTTCTTTTGAGATATAACATCTCAGTTGCAGTGCATAGTCATAGAAAGTTATGAATCACATCTGTTGGAGTGTTAGTAAAATAATAATAAAAAATAGTATAGCACACTTTGATGCTTGTTTTGGTCATTGACTTTTTGTTGAAATGTTTTGTGCTTTTTTACATAATAGTCTCTGCTCTTAATATCACAACTACATAAATTTTCAAAAAATATTTGTGATTTAGTTTGGAAATTGCAAAAGGAAAGAAAATTTCCAGTACCTGTGGTTGATTTTCCAGTTTGATTCTTATATATGTACATTGGTATCATACACAGCTAATGATATGCTCACTAAATTTGACTCCTTTGTCTGTGTCCTTGCCAGCTCTCTGCAGTTGTGAAGGGCTTTTAATATTTCACATTCTTAATCCATTGTGAAGAAGCTGATTAAAAAAAAAATAGATCAAGAACACTTTTTCCATCTCTTTCTTGGAAATAGATAAGAAAAAGAATTTATTTTGTAATTTTCTGTCAATAATAGTTATAACCAGTAGTCTCAAAATATTGCATCAGTTATATTATAAGTTATATTGGAAATATTTAATTTTCCATAATTCTTAGAGCCAACAGTTTTCAATCAATACCTTTTTTTACCCATCCAAACTATAATTTTAAAATATTGAACTTTCTGACTAAAAAATGGTACACATAATTATCTCAAGTGATTGATCCACAAGCTAAAAACTATTTTCGTGCAATAAGCTATCTAAAAGAGAGAGAAGTGGCTAACAGAAGATTGAAAGAATTAGGTTGCATCACTGATAGGGAATGAGTCTTGGATTTTAAGGGTAAATAAAAAAACTATTTTTTTTAAAGACCTGGAAAAACTTATAGGAAAAAAAAAATCTTCTAAAATAATTTCATAAGTTTCCAAAGTATGAAGGCCAGTTTTGAGTGAAACACCAATAACCTCTGGAAAGATGATCTCAATCTAAACCATAACTTACATAAAGTAATAATCTGATCCTTACAGCGTAAAAATATGTAGCCAAATTTCATTGTAATTAACACGGGACTGATTTCTTGCTCGTTGAAAGAAAGTAAATGTGATATTTCAAGACTTTCATATTAAATCACCTAAGAACTGCTCTGCAGATAGAGCCATGGGTCCAGATATTCTGGACAAAAGATAATTTTAGAGAGTCTGCAAGTCACATTTACTTGTTTAAAGGAATCATATTTAAAACACTGAGGATATTTTCCCCAAAAGCTGGTAAACTGGGTAAGCTGGTTGTTATAATCTGATTAGTGAGAGATGCCTCTGCCTGAATTAAAATGCAAACAAGACCATATGTTGAAATAAATAATGTGACAGGATCACAGAATCACAGAATAAGCTGAGAATATGGATTTTATTTAACACTAAATGTGAGGTAGAGACAAAAATTTATAGGAGAGAGGTGGTAGGGCTGGAGACGGGGAGAGAGAGAAAAAGACAGGGAGACCAAGATGAAGGTAGTCACCATCCATGGATCCAGGGCCACCCCACTGGTTCTTCTTCCCTCTGGTCTTCTCAGTGGTGGGGATCCAAGAATGATTCTTCTGGGGATACCAACATTTATACATTCCAAGATTCTGGTATCTGTGGGGTAGTACCAGATGCTGTTCTTGGTTCTTGTAACTTGGTGTGATGTGAGCAGTTGCTTCCTTTCCCACATTCTGCCACGATGGGAATTTTTGTCCAGATATGTTAGCCACAATGTGATAACCAGTTCTCACCTCCCCAGGCCTGGAATTAGTACCTTTCCTAATTTTTTATCTCAAGTTCCTGCTGTGGTGGTCTATCTTATGACACATTCCTTCTGTGGCCTTGACAGTGTTTTGAGACATGCAGCTGTGTTTTTAAAGTCCTTAACATGTAAATGATTAAGACTTAAAGACTCTAAAATGTCTCCTACAGTTTTAAAGGCATGTTCTGGTTGCCAGTGTATTGCACCATTCTGGCACCTTCCAATATCTCTGATGATCACACACAATGATGTTGAAGGACCACAAATCAGTTATGTTCCAGCAGCAACTAGATTAAAAACAGGGAAGTGTGTGCTGGTTTTATTTCACAAGCAATTTCTTACTGTCTCTGTCCTACCATGTAAAAGCAGACTGACAGTCCTGTCTGTGCCACTGCTGTTCTTGTGTTCACCATGCAGATGGGCACTCTCTGTTCGTAAGCTGTGCTCTCTAATGTTATCTGCCAAAATAATCTCCTTGGCACTTGGTGTTTCCTATCCTCAAATGAACTTTGCTGCAAAGTGAAAAACAAATATTCTGTCATTTCCAGAAACAGAGGGAAGAGGCACAACATGTATTGGAAGTGAGATACTCTGGGGCACAGTGACAATTTACTATAAATAACAGCTTTCAGACAATTTTAGTGCCCACCATCTGCCTGTATAATAGGATGCTGCTTTCAGCACCAGGCAGACTAGGCGTAAATCTATCTATCTATCTATCTATCTATCTATCTATCTATCTATCTATCTATCTATCTATCTACCTATCTATCAACAGCTGACGTCCTAAGTTCCAAAGGATGTTATGTGCTAAAATCTGGTCTCCTCTTCTGCTTCAGTATTGCCTCCCAGGGCAATGAAAACCTGTGATTAAGGCATGTTGTCCAGGCAGCTCCCTGTCTCCCGGAATCAAAAGAAAATACTTTCCAAACAATATTAAAGTGGTAATATAATGAGAAGATCTTCAATGAAAGCTTTCAGATACACAAAATATAGCTGTATATGCATGCACAGTATTGAGTTTCCACACTTTTAATGAGTTTAATTAATTAGTATATCTAGCAGGTACACTTAATAGGTTGTCCTGGTAACCCACCCTTGGACCTTCCCTACTGGAGAGACTCCAAGGGGTTCCTCACCACATATTTTGTTATGACTCCTAAATGCTGATGCAAAACTGGGTGTCCTTCTTAGAAATTCTTTTCTTGAAAATAAGACTAAACAGAATTTTAAGGAGCTGGCATAAATGTGTGAGAACGTGTAACTTACTCTTCTAAGGTGTAAGAAAGTGTTAAAAACCGTACAGCTATATATAAAAAAATCTACAAAGCTACAAATATATAAAATATATATATAAAAAGAAAAAATCATTAGGCATCATCCACTCTACCTGAGCCATTCCCTCCACATCAGGATGCTGAAGACACTGAGAATCCTGGTCAACAACCTGTGGGCCCCCATCTTCTAAATATTGTCTCAAATCAAGGAGGACTTAAATCTCTGGGCCATCCTCTGCACCCTCGTTTAGCAGAGCTACAATATTGTCAGTATGGAACTGTCTCTAACCTTGGCTTGGTCTCTGGTTTGGCTTCCCTTTCAACCAGGCTTTTAGTAATGCTTCCACAGAAGGCTGCAACATAATCATTGAAGAGCAGACAGATACTGATGAGAAGAGGGAAGTGACTTTATTTCCCTTTTCTGCACAGTATTGTGGTGGTGGCTGTAGTTACACTTCCCTGGTGACAAGCTAGTCCAGCTATATCCCATATCTCAATCTGACATAGCAGAAGCAGGATCTGGTTTTTTTTCACTGAGCTGCCACCCTATCTGCTTGCTTGAGAGGCTTGTCACCTTTTCCAGATCTGCTGCTGCTGTTTCTTTATGGCCCATATCTGGCATAGAAAAGGCACAGCATGTCTGCATATCCGAAAAGTTCATGAAACGTATCCATGCTCTTTCTGTAAAACTGGCAATCCCTGTGTATTAGGCATGCATATTACACTACAGGCACTGTGCTGGGATGGTCATGCCATGGCTGAGGCTGGAAGGAGAGGCTCTGTGTTTAACCAGTGTTTTTGAAAGCTCAGACCAGCCAGGCAGTCTTTTTCTGATTGTAGGATTTCTTCTTTTACACATGGGCTCCATCATTTCATTCCTGTCCTTATGTATAGAAGGAAAACCCCTTCCTTTTGCTCTTAATTAAGTCAGAGGCTAAAATGATATTTGCTTACTTAATGTGTGGGTTTATCTCATTGTCCTAAAATCAGTTCCATATGCAATTTTGCTGAATACCACTAGAATGTCACTAGTTACACGTATGGTTATTTAGGCCTTTACCTGAGTGAACCCAGGCTGGCTATGTTTACTTTTAAAGATTATATGGCATCCCTGACAGGACTCTAATGCTTTCTCAAAGGCACTCATTAACTCTTTGAATCTCACCTTTAGCTTGTCTCTTTATTTGAAGGTGCCTCTCACCCCAATTAAATTTGGCTGGTAAAATGCTTTCTGTATTTTTATATTCCAGTGTGTTTGAACTAGGAAACAGTTTGTCATTAGGAAACAGTAGGTCACTGGTTTTAACTGAAGAAAGACAAATACATCACAATTCTCTTGTTAGTATATTAGCTTGATGAAATTGTCCCTCAATTCTTCCTTGTCTTCTCTCTCTCCTGAAATCTTGCTCTTTGCCTTTCTTCCTTGCTAACTGTGGACATCACTTTTTTTTGTTTAGCTTCTACCCTATTCACTCTATCACTTAAAAATAGAGATAAAGAGATCATAATCCAGCATTTATGTTCATTAGCTGCAGAGGGACACTTTGTGTCCTCACTTTATTAATTGCTGAATTTAATTTGAATTTAACTTATTTTAAAATCTGCCTAGCCACTTCTTTATTTCCAACATTTTACATTGTGTAATTTCATGTCCCGAACTACACGTGAACATTTTGAGGTAGCTTAGACTTTTTTTCTGTTTGTGAGGGTCCCATCGCAAAGCTGTTCCAATCCAACTAAGAGCTACTAATAAGTGAGCATCTAGGTGTGTGAGTACCTACCTAACCTTTAGTTTCACATTAATATGGGCCATCAGATATGTATTAATCTATTACCTATATGCATAATAAAAATGGTTTTAAAGCTTACAGTGAAGTAAGAAGTGCTTTTCTCTCTTTCCCTTCTGCTTGCCTCATTAAAAAATAATAATAATAATAAAAAGTTTTAAAAATTACATGTGCCTTTGTCTTTTCTCCAGTAGAGGTCAGAACAACATAAGATAATTCCCACGAACCGTGTGAGTAATTGCCTTAGGAAAGAATAAATCCTTCCTACTTAATCCCATAAAAGTTGACAGAATTGAGGCTGCTAATAACTTCAGATCAACTGGGAATTTGTGGAACTGCCAGAAGTCTGCTGATATGATGTTTCAACTGATGCCAGTGGTACATGTTTGCTGTTCTGTGGCTATCTAAAAGAAATAAGAAAATTAATAGGCCGTCTGAAATAGTGCATGGAAAAATTCAGGGGAAAAAACCTTTCCAACATTAATTAGAGATAATAACTGGTACTGTAACTGCTTGGGAATCATTCTTTTGATTTCTGCTTTTAAATTAACATTGCTGAATCATAAAATCTGGCCTATAGGTAATTTTTAGACCAAAATAGTCCATCTGTTCTCTCACTTAAAAATATGACAAAATGTGATGCTTGTTCAAAAAGCCCTATTTAAACATTATTTATAAGTATGTAGAAAAGTTAAGCTCCAAACTCATCAAAGGAAATTTTCATTTCAGAATTTTCTATTTGGTCAAAAAAATAATGCCCTCTGTCTTACATGTCTTGTTTGAAATAAGTAAGTACTGATTAAGTACTGATTTTCGTTTTCCTGAATAAAATGTATGTAGTAATATTCAGAGAGATAAGTCTTATGGAGGATAATTTGGGAAATGTTTCTGCACAGCAAAGATATTCAAATAGACTGTAAATTGTAGCTCTTTCAACAAAGGTGGCAAAAAACTCTGCAAAGAATTCATATCACGGTGAATCTGTAATGGCTGAAACACACAGGAATGAGAGGTTATGTGCAAAGATATGATTAAAGAAAAACCCACAGCCTTTATAAGCTGTGACAGAATAGGGCAGAGGTGTTGTCCTGCCTCACATGAACTGTCTATGGAGGTAAACACAACACTGTTTTAAAAAGCTGAGACATCTTTTTCAGGAGGTATGTGAAGGCACATTCATTTTCCACATTATGAGTGAACAAGTTCAAGAATGCTTCAGATTTCACATTTCTGTTCTCTAACAAAACAAACACAAAAATGCAGAAAAGATTCTGTTCTCAATTCAAAGGCAGAACAGTCAGGTGTCATGCAGGTATATCCAATTCCCACTCTGTTTTTCAACTGACTGCACAAATAAATGTTCATCATGAAACACTACTCCCTCCAGGTTCCAGAGCAAATTTCTGCACCAGAGCAAACCCAAGTAACCTAGGCTCTAGCTGCCACTATGCAGTGTGGAGAAAGTGTGTTTTGTCTTCTGTAAGCGACAAGAAAAATAAAATAGTATGAGACTCATACAGCAAGAAATCAGGAAAACAAAGTCCAGGAAAGTGTGAATATAAAACTCAGCATCACCATGGAATCACAGGAACACAGAATCACAAGAACAGTTCAGGTTGGAAGGGAACACAATGTGTCATCTGGTCCAATCTCCCTGAGCAGGCAGGGCCATCCCAGAGCACATGGCACAGGATTTTATCCAGACAGTTCTTAAATAGTCTTCCTCCAGCAAGGAAGGCTCCACCACAGTCCCTCTGGGCAATCTAATCCAGAGCATGGTTACCCATGCAGTAAAGAAGTTTTTCCTGTTCAGGTGGAATTTCCTGTGCATCAGTTTCTTCCTGTTGCCTCTTGTGCTATTGCTCAGCACAACTGAGAAGAGCCTGGCTCCATCCTCTTGGCATCTTCCCTTCAGGTACTTACAGACATTGATAAGGCCCCTCACAGTTCTCCCTTCTTGAGGCTGAGCAGGCCCATCGCCCTCAGCCTTTCCTCCTAAGAGAGATGCTCAGGTCCCTTTATCATCTTTGCCCCCGTCTCCTGGACCCATTCCAGGAGCTCCATGTCCCTGTTGTACAGAGGAGGCCAGAGCTGGACACAGCTGCACTCCAGATGTGCCTCACCAGGGCTCAGTAGAGGGACAGGTTCCCCTCCCTGGAGCTGCTGGCAGAGCTCTTCCTAATGCACCCCAGGACAATATTGGCCCTCTTGGCCACAAGGGCACACTGCTGGCCCATGGACAGCTTGTTGTCCACCAGGATCTCCAGGTCCTTCTCCACAGAGTAGCTCTCAGCAGGTCAGCCCCCAGCCCGTGCTGGTGCACGAAGTGGTTCCTCCCTAGGTAAGGATCCTGCACTTGCCCCTGCTGAATGTCAGAAGGTTTCTCTCCGCCCATTTCTCCTGCCTGTTGAGGACCCTCTGAAGGGCTGCACAGCACCTGGGTGTCAGCCACTTCCCCCAGCTTGGAGTCATCAGTGAACTTGCTTAGGAGCCATCTGCCCCTTCACTGAAGATATTGATACTGGGCTCAATATTGCACTTTGACAGACACCTATAATCACAGGCCTCCAACTCTCCCCTGTGCCACTGATTACCAGCCTTTGACATCTACCATTTAGCCAGTTCTCCATCCATCTCATTTTCATCATCAGGATGATTTTTTTTTCACAACATCTTTGCTAGAAATATTTTACTACCTATGTAGGATTATCTGTCCGTACTCTTTCATGGTGTGCCAAAGGTAAATAGCAGAATCACACATTTTGCATTTCAAGTGATGGTATAGTCTCTATACCTGTGATGAGCTTTGGATAAATTCCAGGAAGCCTGCTTGGATCTGCTCTTTTAGTTTGGCTTCTTGCTATGGTTAGTATAAAAATACATGGCCACCCAGAATGATGCAGCTGAGACATCTCTGTTAGATGGTCAAGGAATTGGTGGATACTTTTCCTGCATCGCTCCACCTAGCAGAGAGATACAACTGAGGGTCAGCACCCAATTTCACAAAACAGGCATTTAACTTCCACTTTCATGGCTTACATTCGGAATAACAGAGTAAAATTTTTCCTCTTCTGGCTACCTTGTATGAAATTAACTGAAGTTTCTGTGAACAAATCTTTCCACTAGCAAAATTACTCTGGTACCCATATGTCTGCTAAAGTATTCCTCAATGTGCTTAAAAGTTGTTTATTTCAAGTGCCAAAAGCCAGGCTACCCAATATATGCCTAAACTGTACAAGGAGTAACCAGTTCAGTTTCAGGCTGAAATCCTGTCAGCTGAAAGCTTTGCAGACCACAGTGGGAACAGTCAGGCTAGGGCTCCCGTTCTTCTGTCCTAGGGTCCTGGTGGCAAATGGATTTTGCTGTGCAGGATTCCAGTGTCAAATCTCTGACTCCAGATTTTTCCCAGTGTCTTTTGCCTGTCCAGAAAATGTCACTACAGCAGCCTGCACCCTGCTCTGTAGATGGCACTTTCTCCTTTTCTCCTGTTTCACCAGAAGAAAAGCACCTGTGCCAGAGATAGACTCCAGAGCCCAGGGATAATAGGGGCTCTCCCCTGAAAATGTAGGAAACTTGCTGCTTACCTCAGTGCTAGTTTAGTTGCCTATTACTCATCAGTTTTTCAATTATTATTTTGGCGTTTAGCGCAGAAGGTTTTTCAGATTTCTTTTCAAGATTCCTAAAATGTTCACTTGGATATTGAGAGCTCAGGGTTCCTCCTGGCAATGTTCACAGACAGTAAGGATGTGTTACAGGCAACATTATGCTATTTTGTTGGTCTTCTAGGCATTCACAGGTGTTTTTCTAGTAGAGATAACCATGAAGAGGAAAAAAAAAAAAAACAAAAAACCATTCAATTTTTACTGTAGCTTTCCATATAATTTATATGGGATGGTGACATAAAAGGTATGATTTCCTTGCAGGCAGATTATGAAATAAAGAATATTTCAATCCTCGTTTAAAATGGAATCCTTTCTTATTCTGCAGTACTTACATAATTTTCATTCATGTGTTTCTTATTGCACTGACAGACAAGGCAAGTTAAAGTATCGTTGTGCCATCATGTCCTTGAGGCTAGGAACATTTCCTTTATATAAATCCTTCTGTGGGTACTCTTTTGACAGATTATTTTTCTTCATCTATATATTTTTTGTTGCTGTTGGTGTTGAGGAAGTGCTTGCATTGCATTATGGCAAACGAAAAATACATTTACCATGAAGAGGAAATAAGACCCATCTATCACAAATGTCATGGCAGCAGAAACATTGCTGAAATCCATATTTATGATTGCATCAAAGATTAAGCTGACTGAGCTGAACAGCATCCTACACATTAGCAGGTTATCTGTGGGTGAGTCTGCTTTTTCTGCATCTATTTAATAAGCTTTGGCAAGAAAGGAGAAAGTATAATAAGATAACACATAAGCTAAATGAACTATTTGCACTGCCTTGCTGCATAGGTTCACAAACGGCTCCTTCTCCTTTGCCAGATATGGAGTGTCACTGTCAATGTTACTGATGTCTGCAGGCATTTCAGCCTTTTGCACTTGCATTTTTTTAAAGTTTAATATTAGCTATGACTTCTGTGAATTTGTTCATTATGTCAAGTGTAATATTTTTTCTCAAATTTACATTCTTCATATGTATATGTTGACTTCTAGCCTTCCTGGAATTCTATCTATCTGTCTATCTATCTATCTATCTATCTATCTATCTATCTATCTATCTATCTATCTATCTATCTATCTATCGGAGAACCATAAATCTTAGGACCTGGAATTTTTAGGTGATGGCTTAAAAATATCGTGGGGATGGAATGTTTAATTTACTTTTGCTTTCAAATATTATAACTAAAAATGCATTCTTACAAATGCTAAAACTTCATAACTGACCATATTTTGCTGCCTATTAAATAATATGAGGCATTTTATTTCTACCTCTTGCAAAAGGTTCAGTGTGGTTTTCTGCATCAAGCCCGTATTAACAGCACAACTTTTCTCTTGACATGAAAATATATTCTCCCTCCTCAGTATGATTCTTGATTTATTTTATGTCTTTTATTTCTGATTTCTTTTTTAAGCTTTGGTTTCTTTAAAGTTTGTCTTTTGGGAGACAAAATCCTTCTTCGCTGGAGTACCTCTGCCTTCATGTGACTCTTGTGAATGAGATTTGATGTTGCAATTGTGGCTTTTACCAGGTAATTGTAGTTCATTGTCACACACATTCACAGGTTTGTACATCAGTACTTTAAAGAAGCAAGATTTCTTACAGAGTGCACAATGACAAAAAAAGTAAACAGATTATTTTTGTTTAATTATATAATGTCTTATTTATACAGTAAGAATTTTAGTTTTAAATATTTAACTTATTTCTTGATTCTCTAAACTGATGTGCTCTTTTTTCTGCCCCCACATTTCTTTTACATTTTCCTGGCTGGATAACACTGTCATTAGTCTCATCTTCAAAATAATTTATTCCATGAACCATTCAACATAAAGATTAGTTTTAAAGATGTGCATTTTCTTGCAGTATAAAGGAGTTAAAGTGCTTCTTTCAGAGAAAACCATGATTTTGGAACTTAAAGCAGTAATGCCATGCAAGCAGTCCTGAGAGAGTAAAGCACAAGATTCCAGTGAAAAACTTCTGTACAGAGCATATAAATGTTCACAGAGGATGTTTGTCTGAATGGCATGGTTATCTGGAACCATCAAAATTAATGCTTGTGACAACTGCAAAACTTCCTCAAAAATACTCTGTTTAAAAAATCTTAGTAAATGGGACTGAAAATTTTGTAGAGGCTATAGAATGTTCAGAAGTGGTCTCTGTTATTGACAAAGCAGTGCCAGCTTGGACAATTCTGAATACTAGATTTAACAGTGAAAGATATCACACTCTGCTAGATTTGGTGGTGATGGAATCTAGGAGTCAATCACTTTAATACAAAACTGGCTTCTCCTGCACAGGTCTTCATGCTACATGAAAGAACTCCTAATAAGCTGTGAATCTCTTATTTCCAACTACATCAGTGCCATAAACTGCCACAAAAATCTGCATCAAACTGACTGGTCCTGCTCTTTTCACAGGTAGTTACTTGTTTGCTAGGGAAGTAGGCAATGAAACTCTGTGCCCTTGATCTGGGCAGATATGTTTGGTGAGACAAAGAGGGCATATATCTCTTTCTTCTGTATGCCTGGTCTGTCAAAGTCTTTTATTTTTATAATCTCCTTCTATGAAATAAAATTTTGCCATGTTCTGTTGTTGTAAATATACTCCATAATAAAATTACTTATGTAGGAACTCACATTTGTGTTGCACAGGATTAATACCTAAATACAGGTTTTTCTGTCAGTAAAGTATAAACAGGGGAAAAAAAAAAAGAAATAAATAGCATGTGCAATAAACCGATCTCATAAAAATTCATTTCATTTGGATAAGAAGTTTAAGAAGTGGTCTTCTGGTGTCCATAAAGCCATATACTTAAACAGCCCAGTTTCTAGCAATAAAAAAGCCAATGGAGGTTAGCTATAAAGCCTATATATTCTCAGAGGCAGGGAAAAGTGAAAGATAAAATGTTGGACATTTTAGAAGGGCTGTCTTAGTTGGAGGTGGCTACCTTATCTAGTGGTGGCTAGTACATCACATACAGAAAAGGACAGACTAGGTGGTTCTTGAGATAATGACATATTGTCAGACATGATCTATTTTGCATCAGTGAATCCATGGACATTAACCCTTTAGATATAATTTTGTTAAGATAATATAAATCTCTCTGAAGAGAAGTGCAATTACACAGTGCAGACTGAAGAAATATATTGTGAGGAATACACATGTCCTGCTTTGCTGTGTGTAAGGTTTGGGCTCCCAAGATAATCTCTCATAGAGCTGGACCTCTCTTTAGGTTAATGGCATCCTTCTTTTTTTTTTTTCTTAAGTAGATAAAATCATTAATGTTGGAAAAGACATCTAAGATTATTGAGTTCTATTGTCTTCTTCTGTTTTTTTGCTGAGGTCTAGAGAGAAACATGAAGAAATCTAACCCTTCAGAAAATCAGCAAAAAAATAAGACATGAAACAAGCTGTTTATCAGACCTCAAGGTATCTTTAGCTCAATAGAGGAGATCCTTTCCATAATGGCTAATTTGCATGTAAATAACTCCAAAATTTAAGTTCTCAATCATATTAAAGGGAGACTAACAAAAAAGCTATGTGTTTAGGGGTTTTTTCTTACATGGAATTTGTTTTTGTGAGCCGTGAGTACTTCTCTCCTCTTACTTACTAAGAGTATCCTTACTCTTACTTTTACCATGATTGTTTGTTCACTGGAAATTTTGCCTTTAAAAGATTGCCATCAACACATGGATAATAAGGGCTAAAGATTCTTTATGCATGAGTCAGCTCTCTAACACAGACAGCGCTTAGCAATACACCATGCTTGTCCATAGTATGAATTCTAAAGTAGGTGCTAACATGTCTCTGCATGGGACGTATTTAGCTCCAGTTGGAAGGTTCATATGATCCTTTTGTTCTATCACACTCCCAAAAAGTCATTCTTGAATATAAGTAATTATGGACAGTGTTGTTTGTTCTCATTAAGTCACTTATTGTTATGTCAGACATTTTTCTCTTCTAAGGTCTATATCTCTAATATTGCTCAAATTTTGCTAGTCTCATTCTTGTTGTTACCACTGTGTATTCCTTAGTCATAAGAATAGGGCACTACATATTATAAGGGGTTATATTTAGAATGAATGTATAATCCAAAATACTGGCATCACCAACATGGAAGAAGGCCATAGATAAGACCTCACCAGCTTGTGCCGTTTAGCAAGGTTTGATGATCAGAGGCACTGCTTTGTTTGCTGCAGCAGGGTTTGTGCTGTATGGGCCATGCTGTATTATCAAAGCTTTTTAGCACTATATGAAAATGTACTCATAAAGAAGGTGAAAAAATAAGGAATTTTTCTGTGCTGATAGAGAAAGGGAGGTGGCCAGGTGCAATACTATGTTTAATAACTTCAAAGCTTGTCAGAGTGTGTCAAATTGCTCTTTATGGTCAGAGCCATCCTGGATTGGGGTGCATTGATCATTTGTAATTGTAAAGTTATTATTTAGTCATAATCTTATGCTCCACATAGAACTATAAGCAATATGAGAATATAAATAAAAATAATAAAAGAACTCACCTATTGCTGCTATCTGTCCTAGCTTTCTTACTTTTAAAAAATCCCCAGTACTAATAATTTCTCTTGGGAGAGCAGACTTCTTCTATTCTGCTTCTATCAAGGACAACCTTATGGTATTTTGGTCAATGTTTCTGCCAAATCTCTCTGCTTTGCCTGCTAGTAATGCGTAAAAGCAGCTATGGTCTCTTCCTCTTGCATGGCCAGTTTATAGTACTGTGTAGGTATCATTTTTGTTGCTGCTTTTTGAGGACTGTTTCACAATCTCGATTTTCAGCAGTCAAATCACCCAACACAGAGTTCTGTTTATTGGATCATTATGCCTGCCCTATTTTTCATGCAACGTTAAACTGACTGACTTGGTTTATATTGTGCTTCCAGATTTTTTACTTTTGTTTCCAGAGCACTATATTCATCAAGCCACTGTTTTTCTCTCAGCATAACAAAAGTCATAATTCAGTCCTTCAGACCTCCTACTAAGTTCACAGCGAGCTATTATTTCCAAATTTTTAAAGACCTCTTTTTACTGCTTTATTTTATAGTGGACTTTTCGTACTAAGAATTTATCTAAATCTCAGTTTTCAGTGGGGGAATATGTGGAAAACAGCACTAACATCAAGAGAACTGTACTATGACTTGAATGAAAAGAGAGAAAGCAGAAGGATCAGGCAGTTCAAAAACAGCCTGAGAGGAAAGATGGTGAGAGAGGGGCTAGAGAAGAACACTTTGTCTATTAAAATTCATTTAAATCTTTCAAAATGATAGTGAGATCTTGCAGTGAGGTCTTTCAGAATCTCAGGGTGATCCTTTGCTTTCGTTCTTCATCGGACTCCTTATACTTCTGCTACTGTTCTTTTTTCTTTTCCATCTTCTTCTTGTATTTGTGTTTTCTGCACTTATCTTTCATGTCCCAGATGGCCTACTCTTCTCCCCAAAAAACCTTTTGGCTGCCAAGTTCACATCTTTCAGATTCCTCCCTAAAACCTATTTCATCAGGGAATTTTCACTTTTTATCCAAGCCAGATGCCTTTCTTGCTCTGAATGTTTTTTCCCCATATCTTTTCTTGTCTGTCTTAAGGCCTGCATATCTGGTAGTCAAGGATTATCAGTAATTTTCTTTCTTGAAACAGAATGAGAATTCCTTACAAATTCACTATTTTGACTGAAATAGCCTAAGGGTCCCTCTATCCTTCTGTTGCCATTCAAAAGCTTCCTCTCTGTTAAAAAAAGTATTGTGTCAGAGGTGGGGAAGGGGGCACGGATCACCTCACTGATGGCAAGAAAATGATCCTAAGGAGCCCAGGTTTCTAGAGCTTGCTTTTCTGTGTGGTATGAAATAGCTTGAAGCAGATAGCTTTCCAATAAGACTGCAAAATCATGTTCATGATCATACTTCTGTGAATATTAAAGGTGATCTTTAAGAGTGTTAAGGAGATAGAAGCAGAGTTCACTAGGAAAAGAAATAGTCCCACTTATCTCTGCTGGAATGTTGCTCTACATTATTTACTTAGATAGTCATTGCCTTCAAGAACTATAGGAAAAATATCATAGTTTTAAAAATAGAATAAAAATTTAATGACTGCTGCTGACACTGGCAGTCAGTTTTCAGGGGTCTTGAAAAGACCTGCAACGAGCTCATTTCTCTTGTTAATTTTCATCCTCCGTGAAATACTGACTACAAATTTACTAATATTATAAGCAATATTTACGTAGAGATCAACTAGCGCTCTTCTTGTGTTTCATTCCAGTAAATTTCAAGGATGCTGTTTTGGCACGTAATGGGAGTAACATGATAATGATTCAATCCCAGAAACAAAGGGCCTCCTTAATCACCTGTGTAATATTTGCAGAGTTGAAGTCCTCATTTATTCCTGTTCAGATCACAAATCATCATACCCATGTACAGATGTAATTCAGAGACACAGCAAAGATATTTCACCATCAGATGGAGACCCTAATGCTATGAACATAGTTACAAACGCACCTAATTTTGAAAGGACGTTTCTTTTATTATCAGACTGATTGCTACTAACAGAGTGTGCATCTTTGAGAGAAATCCATCCCTGACCTTTGAGTCAGTAAACTGGCAGTTGCGGAACAACAGGGACCATATTCTTTTTTCTGGCTTGGGCATCATCACTGTGATGAGGTAAGTCAAACTGGACTATGGAATTTATTGAGCCCTTGTTTGCCTCTTTCAAACATATTTCAGCTGTTTAAGGGAATGACACACATATTGAATTCCTTAAGCTTACTGAATGCCAAAGGTGTATCTCTTTATGTTGGCATCTCCTGGGAATATCTTCGGTGTGTCATCAGGTCTATCCAAATCTATACATGACTCTGATGAAAACTTTGGGTGTTAAACCTTGGTTGAATGACAGTCTTTACCTCTTTCCCTTTCTCCTTCTCTCTTTCTCCTCCCTTGCCCCTGCCATACATAATACGCACATGAAAGCATTTCTCTGATTCAAGGCATTTGAAATACGGCTTCAAGTCACTACTAGATGTCACATTTTGATCACATGGAAAAAATGAAATTGACAGAATAAGATCATTGCCAGCTTTCTTTTACCCATCACAACTGTCAAACGGGAACTAAAATACATATTTACAATATTGTTGGGAACACTATTAAAATATTTTAGACATTCTAAGGAGCAAATAGATATATGCAAACAAAGGTCCAGTTGGTCCTTCACCTTTACCCCAGTATTATGTTGTGTTTTCCCTTTCCTTGTGTTATATTCCAAAGTAATTCTTTGCTTGGGCTTGCAGTCACAGGCACTCTGGGTAGGACTGGATTTGCAGTCTTATGCTGCCAACGGACACTGGGGAGAAGGGAACCAGCTGCCTACATAGCACACATTCAGGGGGGATTTGCTTCAGACTAGCCCTAGTCTGCTTCCAAGACCTGAATGGTTACAGTGGTTGGACAATACCAGAAACTTGCTGTGAGCCTACTGGCTTAATGTTACCAAAAAGGAACCCTATTTTGCTCCCTTGTACCCTTCTTCTAGGTAAAGAAGGTAAATTGGGAAGATCAGGAATATAATTTCAGAATCACTCTTTTGATCCAAGACAAACTGTAAATGTAGGCTTAATGTAATTTGGCTTATTTATCCTCCTTTGAGACTTCTACTCTTGAATGTAAAAGCAGAATTTGGAAGGTAGAGATTTTGAAGACCCACACCAACTCTACAAATGGCTTTTAATTTCTTTTAAAATATTGAATCCTTCACTGTATCGATGTTTTCACTAATACTATGTTCATTGCAACTTTCAAAAACTTTCAGATTTTTTGCTATTTTCTTGCAGCTTTTTTTTTTTGAGGGTTTTTTGTTGTTGTTGTTTTGGCTTTATTTGGCATTTACTTTTATTACTATGCTGTCTTTTGTCTAGTACCATTGCAGAAAAATCTCTGCTAATTATTTCACAGTACACTCTTGCTTTTGATTCACTCTTCCTTCTTTTCCCTTATTAGTCTTTTATTTGATTCTTATATGGGACCAGAATTCAATTTTTTTGAAAACTATATCTAATGAAGTTACTTTAGAGGCATGAATACAGGATTTGAAATGGATACCTTTCAAAAATAGATAATGTAGAGGCTGTGAAGACAAAACCAATGCCACAAATTTTATGTCCAGTCCTTCATTGAAAAAGTCATTCAAAGAAGAGTTAAGAAAGAAGGGACAAGTACTAGGTTTTGTAGATGAATTTTAATATTTTTAACATTATACAGATTACATTCATATAGTGTGATGAACAACTTTAATAGTCCAAGCAATATATCTAGAGAAACATGGAAACATCTGCTAACTACTCTTAAGTGCTTTTGTTAAGGCCACAAAGAAAATGCAAGGAGAACTTGCCATCTAACACTTACAAGAGCACATAAATTCAAACTGTACTTGTAGAATATACTGAAGAAGGAAATCTTTCATAACACTACAAAGAACTACAACTGCAAACAAGAGTAGATTTTTCTGGATATGAATTTTAAAATGAGTTAGCCGTGAACCAGACATTAAAGATTTTTTTTCATAATTAATCACACTAATTTTTTCTATGCTATTCCTTATATTGTTAATGTAAGAAGGTACCTCATACAGTCAGAAAGCAGAAAAGGTAATGAAACACTTGAACGACAGAACACTTTAGAATTCAGATAGCCTTTTCTGATTCATTTGAAGATGTTAATTTCTGCAACTCAAACAGAATTACGAGTTCTTTTGAGGGATTTTGATTGTGACAGTCTTAACTTCTGTGTATTCATGAAGTCCGTATTCTCCCCTAGATAAAAGAGAACCAAGAGCAACATTATGCTAATGCTTTTTATATGAGTTTTGTTCTGGATGGGATTTTCAGTGGTAGTGTGCAATTGGCCAGATATATAACAAGTACACTGAACATATTTGGAAGACAGCTGTGCAACTAGACTGCTGCTGGAAACCTTTTGGAAAGCTACAGCAATGGTCTCCTGAGAAAAATGGGAGAGAGTAGTTTTATTTCTGTGAATGGAGTTTAATTTAGAGCATTTCTAAACTGGATTTCTGTACAGCAGATCAGGAACATGTTAGATCTCCACAAGTATGTTCAACACGTTATTTGTAAAGCTCTTCTGATGTCAAGAGCTTTCTCCAGAGTCAAAGAATAGGAACTTCATCTCCAGTAAATGGGAGAAAAAATATTCCATGATGAAAACTTGCAGACAGTGAAAAAGAGTTAAAATCTTTGACATATGATGAGCATGTCTCACCTTTATGTTTTCAGTGATGAGATGAAGCTTGTTTGTGCTTCTAAATATTTCACATCTGATGTAGTTAAACTGTTTAGACATAGCTGCTTGCTCTATGGAGTATAATGTTAGGCAGTTCTTGCTGCTGTCTTATTAGATAGATATATAAGCAAAACAGAAATCTGTGCTCAGGAGACTTGTGCTGGGTGAAAATGTTAACTAATTCCCTTCATTTTTAGAGAGGAATTTTATTGATATATAAAATTCAATAGTTTAATCAGTAATGGTGTTATCACTCCAAAAATGTTTCAGAGAATTTCATTCTGGGAATCAAAGAAGTCAGTGGCTTAACACAACCACATCCTAATTTTTTTGGTGTAGGTTTTACACACATATTTCTAATTCTCGTAAAAATAGTTGTCACATCTTTGTAAATTTTCTCATGACAGAGATCTATCTGGTGATGATTATTCCCTTGACCTTTAGTGAGAATATTCTATTGGTCTGATAATTGTGACTTTGAACCCAAAAACTTTACTAGCAGGAAAGATTATTTCCTTCAAAATGAACTGTTATAGAGAGCATTTTTGATAGTCTTTTATTTCCAGCAAACAAATCAAAAAAATGTTTCTGAAAAAGACTTTTATTCAGAATTGATTATCTCCCAATTATTGGCACCCAACAAAGGCAAAGCTGTCTTTGATAAAATGGCCTAAATCATTGAAGGGTTTCAATTTCCAGTTTTCTAAAGCTCTCAACAGTGGCTTGAGTGTTTCCTTTGAAGTCAGTGGGAGCTTTGCCATCAGAAGCAGATTGTGTGCAGTGATGAGCAAGTATGAAAACACTAGTCTGTATCTCTGAAGAAACTACATAAAAAGAAGCTCTGAAGTGTCTCACCTATATATGTCTTTTTTAATAACTTCCATGGTACATTGGAAGTGTTATGTATTTACCTTAATAAGAAAAAGAAGGCTTACATGTCCTGGTTTTTAGTCATTGCTTTAGAAATGGTTTGTTCTCATACAGATAGTATTTTTAACAAAAAAGACAGGATATGATTCAAGTTGAAACTGGATTAAAACATAGAAGTTTGAAAAAATTTGATTAGTTTATAATATTTGTATGCCACTCTGCTTCTATTCTGGGGAAAAAACAAAGGTCCAGAGACTACAGAGGATTATTTTCATCATAACTTTTGATCTAGCTGGCACATACTGTAAAAAAGTTATTAGTTTCACAAAACTTTAAATGAAAAAATCTTGCTTAAATCAAGGATTTTTGATAGTCTTGTGTTTTTAAAACCTAGCATTTAAAGGGAATTTAACAAACTACCCTCAGGTTTACCTTCATTAAAATGACAGTTTCTCTATATATGCAAAAACTGTAAACCATAAACACAATGGTCAGTTTTGTATACTGCGACCACAGTAGACTGCAAACTGATCATATTGAAGAAGTGTGCATCTAAGAATTTTTCTTATTTATTTTGTAGAGAAATTGCTGGTTCATGTTGCCTCTGACAACATGATGCCTCTAAGCACTCTAGAGACTAGTTTGACAAAATCGCAAAGTGGACATCTCAGTTATGCATATTTTAAGTTGGGGTTTGGAATTTTGTTTTGAATTTCCTGTGAATCTACAGTTTTAAAAGTATTTACTTACATTTCTCGTCCATTTCCTGACATCTTAAAACCTCCAAAGGGACACTGAGGAGAAAATGCACTATAGCAATTGACCCTGAAAGAATAGAAAAATTACTTTTAACAATGTGAAACAATTTTTTTCACTGCTGAAAAATCAGTGTTTTTCTGTCACCACCAAAAAGCCTATGGTGATAATCACAAACAACATCTAAGTTTGCAAAAATATATGTAGTTTGAAGTTCAGATAAATGAAGCATCAAAACCAACTACAGTTATTATCAGAGTACTAAAACACAGCCAGGGTCTTCAAGCAGAGAGACAGTTGCATCTTTCTGCGATCTTTGCAACAAAATTCCTAATTTGTACATAAGCTCTCTCACAAAATATTATCCACAGTTAATTGTTCTGTAGAAGAGTATATCTACCATTCTAGTAGATAAACTCAGGATAACTTCACCATATATTTAGGAAGTTTTGTTTGGTTTTACTCAGTTAAACCTTATTCTGTATTGTTGTTGAGAACAAAGACACAATAATAACTAAGAAAGGAATTTCACAGGCAAATTTTTAGGTATGAAGAATTTTGGCAGAATGCACATCCTATTTCCCAGCTGAGAAACTCTTTTTGTCTTACAACCTTGTCAAATCAAATATTCTCTATTTTCATATCTTACATTCTATCCTTCTGGTAGTCTACTGGTTTCAACAAAAGAGATTCTGTTCATAGTTAAGGATTCCTAGACCACCAATCGTGTAAGAGGAAATCCCAAATATTCCACTTCTATTCTAAACTTTCTTCCATATAAAGAATACCCGCTCTGAAGTCAAGATTGTTAACTTATTTTGGAAAGCATATGTTCTTAGATCACAGGACCTGGGCAGGAATTTGTGCTGGTTGCAAGCACTTTCAGATAAAATATAAATTGGACACAGGTTTTTCATTCAAGTAAAATTGGTTGTTCTTCTTCTGATGCATGGTAATAGCTGTAGGGAAATGCAGGTCTTTGTCAGTGATTGTCATTGGACCCTGCTATGCCTCCTGCTTAGCTTTCACCCTTTCATTTCTTAGCTTTTTCTTTTCCAGCTCCATATAGATTCCTCTTCTTTTCCATTGCTGGAAATAGTTGGCCTTTTAGTAGTTCTTCCGGCTTGTATATCCTTTCTTTGTTCAATCACATTTTATCAATCTGTCCCATTGCGGATGGGTGCTCTGCCCAGGCTAATGGCCACTAAATTTCAGATAATTAATTTCTTTACACAATACTGAAACTGATCTCATAAATTACCTATTGGGCTGTCCCCAAATTCTGAAGTAAAGGGCACTCTCACAGCATTTTCTTTTGTTTCCTTTTCCTTTTAGAAGTAAATTTCCTTTTTTTAACTAAGTTTACAGGAAAATTGTAAGAAGAATAACAAAAAGTAATTATTTAGTAACACATTAAATAGGAAACACGTGGGAAAGATAAACAGAAGAGACAATGGTCCACCTCTATAAAGATGGCAAGGAATAAATATAAAAAAAGACCACCCAAAGTACTGTGAATATGTCTTACAATTGACATATCCATTGACATCTGCAGATCTAAAGCAAGAATTTTAAAAAACGTTACTTACCATACTGTTCCAGCCTGAAGGGCAGCTGCAAATGTCAGTGCTTTATCAATGTCTTTGGTAAAAACTGCTGCTGCTAAGCCATAGGTGGTATTATTTGCCCTTTTGATAACTTCATCTATGGTTTTAAACTTCATGATTTGTTGAACAGGTCCAAATATCTATATCAAACACACGTAAACATATGAAGTGAACTAGAATAACTTACTATTTTAAGTAATTTATGTATTTTAAGTTTACTGCTGTCAGATAGGCTTATTCCCAAATTCATTCAGTCAAGAGTGAATAAAGTTCTAAAAAATATTATAAATTTGCATAAAGATTTTTGCAATATGAAGGAAATCAAGATTACATATAGTAAATAGTTCATTTATTGTTATAAATGAACAATAAAAAAAATGATTAAAAGGCACCCATCATAAAGGTACTTAACACGGTGTCACAATGTGCTACCTATATATACTGATTGCCAACAAACCTGTTGGTTTGGTTAATCATGTTTTCTGGACAAGCTCCATTTTTAAAGTCAAGAAAGACATTAAATTTTTCATTCACCTAAATTTACTATTTGATTTTTATCCCTGCAGGTAGCTGCACAACTGAGAATGCACTCCAAGTGAAACAACCAACTCTCCTTTTCATATGGGTGTCAAGTAAGAGAATAGCCCCTCAGGTTCAGCTTTCCTGCTACCATTGTTCAGAGTTCTCAGCTAGGGGTGCCCATGCCTATTACAGAACACCAAGACTCTGTAGGCCAGGGGAGTATTACAACATCTAACTAATTCTATTTCAATAGACTGTGGGCTTTCTACTTGACTGTGTTTTTAGTGCTGGATTCTAGCTAGAGTTGTAAGGATTGATTTCCATAGATCAGAAAACCACTGAACATTCTCTCAGTGTTCAAGTTGTGAGCTTCAAAACTCAGACATTCTTTAAACTGTCTTGGCTATTCTTAACTTCTTTGCTCGTTACACTTAAAATAATGTGAGGAGCAGTCCTTGTACTGCTGACCAAAGGGTAACAGAACTGTGAAAAAATCTCAACTGTGCTGTTTCCTACTTGGCTCATAGTATGGTAGAAACAATCCAAATTCTGTCTCATACAGCTGTGTCATGCTTTACAACCCTCTCCCTGTCACAATTAATTCTAAATGCTGTGGTGTTCATTTTTCCTCAGGCTGTTGACTCTTGCTGAATGTAGTAAGTATGTTTAGCAGACTGCATTAGGTTTCTAGTATGAAGTAGTATAATGGACACCAATTGCAGGCCAATTGCAGCAGTTAATAAATAAGACAAATGTAAAAAAAACACAGTGAAAAGTTCATGACTTGACTTTGAGTCTTTATGTCCCAAATGTCTCTGGTTCCTTCCAGACAATCGCTGGTGCCCTAGCATTGTCATCTTAGTTGGGACAGTAGCAGATTCTTCAATAATGTATAGACACATCTCCAAACTGATCTAAGTTAAATAACCCCACAGAGGAAAAATGAAATGCCACCAACAAAATGCCTCTGGAAGCACAGTCCAACTAGCTTCTCATATTGCAAAATAGCTGCCTAGTGCATACAAGCTCCAAGTTAGGTGGGTGCTTATAAAGTGTGAAACATTCACAAGTCGTGTCTCCAAGGTTTGCATCTCTGTTACAGGTCACTGTGACTCTGATATGTGAGACATGGACAATATGGAGCAATGCAAACCATCCAAACCTCAGCATTTATCTAATGCAGGAGCCCTTGTTGGCAGGGCAGCCTCATACTCTTCCTCCCCCTTGAGCAATCTGGTGAAATAGGCACCAGAAAACAGCAAAAGAACTTGAAACACCAGCAGGACAGAACAGCAGGTTTAATGAGAAAATTTTCATATAGTCACTTGACCTTCTAAATGTTTATTTTGTACAGACATTTGAACAGACAACTTCAAGTGAGAGAAGAGATTGCAGAAAATTTATTTACCTCCTCTTTGGCGATACGCATATCGTCCGTAACATTAGAAAAAACTGTGGGCTGGATGAAGTAACCCTTGTCCCCCCAGGGACCTCCTCCACATTCCAGCTTGGCTCCTTCTTTTTTCCCACTCTCAATTAGCTCCAGGATTTTTTTGAACTGTTCTTTGTCAATCTAAATGAAAAGATATTTCAGGAATGAAAACAGCATACATCGATAATAGTTGGTCTTCTAGGTTATTAACCTAAACCTGTGTCTCTGTGAGCTGGAGAAAAATATGGCTTTTTCTCTAAGGCAATAGATCATAGTGAATAGACTTGATACAGGCTATCATTTTTTGTTTCTAGAAAGAACTAATCAAAGCATAACAAGGACTCTGAAGACAAAGAGATATTTAATGTAATTGCCATAAAAGTAATGCAGCTACACCCTATGATGACAATTTTCCATTAAATAGGATCATACCAGTTCTAAAAGGAGTAACTTCTCTAATCTGTTAAATAGTTAAGCTTTGGCTAAAAGTTGCTAAGGAGAAAAATAAGTCAAAAAAGGGCAACTTATGAGACTGGAGGAGAAAAAACTCTTAATGTTCATTCAAATATTTTCATTATTGCTTTTTTCACATGTTTAACTTCCTAAATTTTTTTAGGAGTGTATTTACATCTCAATTTAAATTGTACATGAAATTCAAACTCAGTAAACCCACAATAATATGAGAGAGGATTTCTGTTAATTTTATATTAACAGTACAGCTGACAAATGGAGTTTACTTTCTTGACTCTTCCTGCCCTTTGACTTTTAAATTTATTCAGCTGAATTTATCATCTTGTATCAAAACATATTCCAGGATATCAAAACAATATTTTTAAATTTCCAAAATCTTGTGTGACTTGGAGTGAATTTCTTCCAATTTACAGGGTGTCTTTTATTACTCAAAAGGACTGTGATAATCAGTAAAGAATATGTTACTCTATCAAATGCATAGGAGTGGTTTTGTCTCTACTACAGTGTTTTTATTCCATTCTTTTATTCCATATCCTGTGGTATAAGCTGCTGTGGAATAAGATTAGATGAGAACTATTGTAACAGTGCTCTGAAGTGATCTAGCGAGTTCACAACATTAGGATAGCAATACTTTTTAATGCTGCATTTTAACATTCATTCAATGGGAAAGCTGTTGGTACAATCTTTTAACAAAAGGAGAAAAAAAATCTCTTGCATTTTAATTGTGTAATATTTTAAAACTGAGAGCAGCATAATAAAAGTATAGTGCCTTGAAAAAGGGGAAAAGATATTGAAACTCTTATTTCTTCAAGCTAGTCATTTTAGTGGCATTATCTGAATGAGAAGCTAGCGAGCTCTAGCATGACATGGGTGATTGTACTTGCACTTTTACAGATCTTGCATTGGAGCTTTCTCAAAGCATTTCAATTTTTATAATTGTTCCCCTTCAATAATAAAAAGAACTGGAAATGAGAAAGAGGCCTTAGGCCTATGACACTGGCACAAACAACAATCACTAGGATTTCTTTGTCTGTGTACTCCAGACTAACCTCTACAAGACTGTACTTAGCCTTGAAACTACAGCGACAGTAGGTTTAGAAAGACATTAAATTTTGATGCCATGAATTTGACATGAATTCTGAATTCATGTCCAGAATTATGCTGGAAACATGTAATATTACTCACTTGAGGGCCTTGCTGTACACCAGGCTTCAGAGGATCCCCAAGAGTATACTTCTTTGCTCTTTCAATGCTCCGGCGAACAAACTCATCATAAATAGGCTCTTCCACAAAAATCCTGGATCCTGCTATACAACATTGTCCCTGATGATAGAACAGACCAATATGGGCAAACTCCACAGCAGCGTCCACTGCAAAGAAATGCAGAGTTCATCAGATCATAAACCCGAATTTTCACATCATAAAATCTTTACTAACATTTGTCATCCATCAGATTTCCCTTTCTAGCACTTTTTATTTCTATGGCCTTTTAAAACACAGATATACAACCATTTACTTCTGTGCAAGCGACCTTTCTCAAGAGCATCATGATGCACCTAGCTGAACACACATTCAGATATTCTATGGGAAATGTAGATTTAACATTATTTGCCCTGTCAGGAGTACCAAGAAGAGTATTCAGACAGAAAGTTAATAAGCCTGTTTAAGATCCTTCTATCTGCTTTTCATTCTGCATTCGTTTCATTAGGATGATCATTAATTACATTAAGAATGAATGGGTCGTCAGAGGTCCATATCTATTCAGGAGCCATCAATTTTGGTGGCAATCTAACTTAAAATTATGGCAAGACCAGAAAATATTAAAAATTATTTCTTTTTTGAAAACATTCAAATAATTTACTGACAAAGAAAGGAAAAAGCACATTGGATTTGCAATAGTAGTAGTTCATATAATAAAATTGCTACTAACAGTCTGCATCTGCAAATATAATGTTAGGACTTTTTCCTCCAAGTTCCAAGGTAACTCTCTTCAGGTTGCTCTTCCCTGCTGCTTCTTTAATCAGTTTGCCAACCTAAAAGGAAGAGAGAGGATAGCTTCATGTCAAAAAGTTTGTAATGACCTCTATAATACTTTTCTGATTTCCTCAAAAGTGAAAATCAGTTAAGAGACTTCTACTTTCCCAGTAATAAAATGAAAAAATAAGTTAAAATAAAACAACTGAAAAGAGTCAAGGTGCAGGGGACTTGTCCCCTATGAACCGGAAATGTTTTCTAGAAGAGTTTCTGCCTATAATGTTAACCGCCAAAGATACATACTGCCACTCTACTTGCATGTATCTCTAATCTAAAGCAGGCACAGGTTACTGCTACACCAATTACTCCCATTAGGTTAAAATTCCTTTGTTTTATGCATGGGAAGGCTCTTTAATGCACAAAGTTTATGAGACAATCTACACTAGTTGCATGGACACTCTTCCTTGTTTCAGTTTCTCTCAGATGACTGAAGAGGAGGAAATGGACACTGCAAGCTAGAAGCCCTACCCTGCTTTTTTCTACTGATGACGTGATTAAAAGAGCTACTTGCTATGAGTTGCCTGGAAAAGCTGTGAAGGAAAATTCTGCTTGTAGTTCTTATGGCTTTGATCTCTAACTACCTGTGTGTATCATCCACTAGACAAACTTCCTCCCTCTGCCAGCCTTCCTGCCATCATTTCTCCTTGCCAAATTGCACTGCTAGAAGAGAACAGTCACCAAGTTCTAGAATACCAAGCTTATCTGCCTTTGGAGGATCACTGGGTGCTGGGAGCTGTAGTTGTCACTGTCTGTTGGGAACATCTGTGGGATATTTCACAGATGTCAGGGTTTTGGTTTGTTTTCATTTCCCATTACTGCAGAGCTGAAGGTTTCTGAGTGTAAACATCGCTCTTGCACTCACTGTATACTGATCCCTGACATGAGGCAATGATATTTATCTTTGGAGTCTACATCCAAGAAGTTAAGAGACCAGATGGCAGCTTTTCCATTTAGCATGCATGTAGACAGACAATATAATGAACTGTGTCAAGGGTGTAGCTAATCCTTAATCCTATATATAGCCTGCAATGAGAAATCTTCAATTACAGCACTCACAGTTCGTCGGAGTGAAGGTTAGGGAAAATTAACAGTGACCTCCCTTTTAAACAGATACATATTTAAACACTCCTCTAAGACCACCCAGATGGTACTAAGTATCACTGAAATACCAAAAATCTGTCACCTCACCTAAATGTGTGCAGACTGAAGAATGAGATTTCCTAGGTACCTTCCTGTCATCCTGTTGTTATTATACTTAAAGATAACAGAACTTTAAAAAAAAAAGATGTAAACAATGTTAAGAAAAAGATTTGGTTACAATAAGTAAGACTTAAAATACCCTTGTTGTACTAGAACCTATTGTATCTCATAGACTGCCTTTGTTTGAAGAGCTTTCCAGCAATACAAACGTTGTTTAAATATGTTTAAAGTTAATAATAACCAACAAATCATTAAACAGACTTTGTTTAACAAACCAGTAGGCATAAGAAAGATGAGAGTTAAAATAATTACACAGAATAAGTTAGACATTAAATCATGGCTGGGAATCAGAGGGGCACATTTTCTGCTTATATTTTCTTGCATTCATTACAGTACCTCTGTAGAGCCTGTGAAGGCTACTTTATCTATATCCATGTGGTGAGAAATTGCTGCTCCAGCGGTAGGTCCAAAGCCTGGCACAATATTCACTACTCCAGGTGGAAATCCTGCCTGAATTGGATGAAAGAATCTTGTAAATCTGGGGAAGGATAACAACTAAAAGAATGTGTCGCAAAGTCTTACTTTCCTTTTCAGTTCTTCAGCCACCTTTTCTTAGCTATTTATTTATTCTCAGCCCTAGAGCCCCAAAAGATTTCATTCTCACATGATTTACACCCTCTTTCTTTCACTTGTGTTTTAGGTTATTGAATTTTTTTTTCCCCCAAAGAACATATTACTTTAGTTCTTTGTTATTGCCATTTCCGAAAAAATATTTTTTTTAATTTTTCTCACTCAGGTGTATAAAAAAAATATTGCTTACTTTCATATCTTCTTCATTAAACATACGTGCTTGCTGGCTTCTGCACTTTAATATCCATGCTAGATGAAATTAATTAATGATCTATTACTGAAATTCTGTTAAGAAAAACAATGGAACTCTGGATGTAGGTTGAAAGTACCGTGAGCAACATGAAAGTTTACAGCAAAAAAGGGGCAGATAGCTACCAAGCATGAAAAAGCAGACTGAGATATGAGCAGTTTTAATATCTTGAAGATTTTTTATGCAACTAAGCTTTCCCTATGGTTCAAAACAAATGTATTGTCTCTCATAAATCCTGTATTAGATATGTTCCATTCACAGCAAAATAAGTTATTTTCTTCAAGCAGCTTGTCAGGCAAGCTCCAAGGATGTGCGAAGAGTAGATGGAATTTTTGCCTATTTATGAAGCAGCTGTACAATCTCAAAGATACTTGAGGAGCAAACATAGAATTAAAATATCAAATAGATTAATATCCTGCATTATCACTTCCATAATTCTCTTTATAGCACCAAACAGGACTTTGGAATTACATGCAGAAGCTCCATATTTTTTGGAAAACGGTTAATTTCAGGTGGTGAGTTGGAGTTCCTAAAACTCATGGCCTGCATCTTGAATACCAGGTAGTTACTTCTGTTCAAGCAACTTCTATTCTTTACAGTTTTATGCTCAGATACAGTCTGTCAATGCTTCCTA
>VXBB01024655.1:52854-63546 GCA_013399915.1 Illadopsis cleaveri | reverse complement strand
ATTAAATGAGATATGCCCATATCATTCCAGGCAACATATGTTTTTGTACTGTTTTTGTTCTGTTTGGACATGGGAGAAAATTCTTCCCTGGCCTCAAACTTATGAAATCACTAGCTTTCAACATCGCAAGAGATTGAATCCTAAGCAACACAATTCTCAGTGGCTCTTTCAGTACCTTTTACTCTTTCAGTTGCCTATCGATAGGTCTGCTGAGCCTCTTAAGCATCTTATCAATAAATAAAGCACTGAAAATGAATAATTTTCACTCTGGTCAAATGCATGAACACAGGAATATGACTTTGCAATAAGCTTTGGACATCTATTTTGATCTCTAGTGTGCAGGAGTATGTGTAGTATTCTATAGTACTAGTTTTACAGGTAGGATAAACTGTGAGTAGAGCAAATCTTCTTCAAAGTCTGGAAAGAACTTTACTCATGCATACCTTTTCTAAAAAGGGAAATAGTTAATAAAGTGACTAAGTTGTGGGAAATATAAATAAAGTCAGTAAAATAGAGAGCTGGGAGGGGCTCTAGAGAAAAGCGATTCTTTCATATTATGAAAATGGTAAATGTGAACAAAAACTAATTCAACGTTTCATCTTTCCTGTGGAAAAAAAGATTTTATTTTCATCATCTTTGCATTTGTAATGCCTTACACTGTACAATAAAGAAACAAATGCCAGCTCATCCAATTAGATAATGGACAAGAAGGCATACTGCTCTAATTAGAATGTAGCCCTCAAATTTTTATCTCTCTCAACTCAAATCTAGCATATTAAAGGACATAATTTCCACCCACACAAGGTTTCTCCTGAGAAACTCTACTACAGTCATAAAGACATATAATGGGCAACAGATGCTTTGCAGATTTTACATATCTGAGGGTTTAAATTTTATGAGCTTATCTATAGTATGTTTTGTGGGTAATGGCTAAATACTTCAAACTGTAACTAATTCAGTCTGAGTGATGATCCTGAATGTTGGATACTCTTCTTCTCTAAATGTTTATGCTTCTTTCAGAAAACCAGGATTCATCTTCAGCACAAGCAATTATCCCACCTAAATTTTAATTCCAGAATGTGCTTGAAATAGCAGAGAAATCACCTTAATAATAGTATCATATGCTGAGTTTGAAACAAGGAGGATACTAGTCTTTATAAAATTGGTGGTGTGTTTCTATTTTACATGTCATTTCTTCCCTTAGTGCACAATCTGTAGGTGAGAGCATTACAACTTATGTGCCTTCTGTTAAGTGTGGTAAAATAGCCAATACACAGTGGTTTGTAAAGAGAGGACATAAATTCCCAGTGCTCATGTTATTGTTCTTTTTAAAATAATCCATTGCTGCCTTTGGTTCTGGTTAAGCTTTATCATTCCTTACTAGTTGCAAGCTGGAGTTAATGAAATACCAGTGATAAGGAAATACACAGCAATGAAATTCAAAGTTTCTTCCAGTTCTGACTTGTATGATCTATAAACATGGAGCCAGGCTTGGAGTTTAGGCTTTGATTCAGACTTTGGTTTAAACAAGCATTAACCATGTGATCAATGTTAGTGTGCAAAGGAAGAATCAATGATTTAAATTACTGAGGTTTTAGNAATTACTGAGGTTGTAGATAGTTTGAGTACCACTTTTAAGCTAATCAAATACTCAAGTACTTTGTGGATATAGGGTGTTAATTGACCAGAGCGCAAGCCAGCTTAGGGATGCCCATTTGCTACAGAGAAGAAAACCAAGTGTTGAGACAGCCTAGCTTTCCCAAGAGTAGGCATGTTAGACTTGCCTTTAGCTTTCTTTAAAAATCAGGAATTTTTTCCTTGTCCTTTTGTTCAGACATCATACTCACAGCTAAAATCAGGCGATCTCTTTCGACTAAATCAGCCAGTTTATTCAAGAGCCGTCCTCGCTCTGAGGCATCCATGGTACGCCAGGTTGAGCCAAGCTCAAAAGCCTTTCTGGCTGCTTTAACTGCCTTGTCTACATCCGCCTGTGGGGAAACCAAAAACACTGACATCATCAACAATTGGTTCTGGCATAAGCCTTTTTTGCTGTTGAATGTGTGAAGTTCATCATAAGCTTGGGATAAAGTTTAAATAACAGAAACAACCCAAATCTAATCAAAATTAGTATCAGTAATGTTAAATTCATGGGTTATTTTCTTTCAGACATTTCTGTTGCTATTTCAGGAAGGTAAAATTCTATGAGAAACAGAAGGGTTCTCAAAGTTCCCAAAATAAAAATATATAAAAGAATTCTATTTTTAAAATTTAGATTTTTAAGCCCTTTCTATGCACCAAGCACTTACATTGATGATACAGTTTAATCTCTTTTATTTACAAAGAGATGCCTAAGTCTTTAAGGTAAATGCTTAATTACTCATCATCTGAAAGTATCTTACGGTGCAATGAAGACCAGGTCAGAAAAGTCTGTTCCTTATGATGTGTCATAAAATGAACACAAATTTATTATTAAGGAAGACAAATCAATAAATTTATTTTTGAAAGTTTTAAGAGATATTTATGTATAAAATTACTTTAAAATTGAATACAAGTCAGCTAAGCTTAAGTATTTTGCAGTCTAAACACTGTCTTTGCACATAGCAGATAATTTGTCGGTCCATTAATTTTTTTTATCACAAATTTTGTTATTTATCATTTGGTTTTTGCTAGAGAAGAATAATTAACAATGAAACTATTCTGTGCAAAGGGTGGTCCATGGTTTAAGAAAAAACTATTACAATTTCTTGAGAAAAGTCTTTTAGTACTTGAATTCTTCAGTATTTCAAAATTCTAGTAAAATTTACCAACAAAAACACTGATATAAAAAAGAGGTTTATTCTAGGTGTTTTGTTGGAAACAAAAAATTTTGAGAAAAAAAGAAAAAAAAGAGTTTCCATATATGCCACATTTCCCAGAGAAATTTTCATGCAGTATTGGAAAGATATCTTTCAAACATTTTGTATTGCTATTTGCTAATATCTCCTCCAGGAAAATCATTATCAAGGTTGACTAAGTCAGCAAATTCAACTCAGTCAACACTGTAGTCAATTGCTTTAAACATGAACCATATCTTGGATCTTTAACTGGTGTTGGTAGCCATCAGCTAATTTTACGAAGCTGTAAGTGGGGTGTGTTAGTGGCTTGGAAAGCCCAGCACAGACCTGTAAAGCCGAAGGTCTCAGAACTTCCAAAACTTTTTCCAGAAAATTTGGGAAAAGATAGGAAGGAACTATATGAATAGCATAGTCATTGCTATAGAGTAATATTGACCAGTCATCTACACCAGGTAGCTGAAATCTACCAAACTAAGAATTGCTTTTCTTCAGAATCTATCAGCATGTTGTCAAACACCTCATCACCATCTGTGATCCCTATCACAAATTTTCTTTGTCTTTGCAATAGGACTCAAGGATTGCTTGGCCTTAGCTGGAAAAGGAAGAGGGAAAAATGTCATATGAATACGATGACGTAAATTAACCTTACATTGTCTGGTGCTCTTTCTGCTAGAAGTGGAGAAATAATCAAGACAAGAAAAACAATATAAGAGTAATATAGGGCTGTGAATGAAAAGTAATAAAAAAGATTGCTCTTCAACTGTATGAAATTTAATTTCATTACATAAATCTACACTGTGAGTATAAAGACTCCTTTCTGAGCCAGTTGAGAATTTTTCACGGAAGTACATTTAGTTTACATATGCTGACCATTTGGTGAGCTGCTTAATTATTACTAGAGGCCTTTAGGATTAGGGATGTAGCTTGAAAAAACCATCAAACTGGAAGAAAACAGTTCTTACTCACATATATGCCTGTTCTTTGTAATCTCCTCTTATTTTTTAAAATACCACTGCAAGGCAGCGGACAGCCCTTTGTCAACCCTATTGTATACACAAATTAAATTCCTAAAATCTCTTGGCACATTATCTGAAGTCTAGCCTCTTGCATATTAGGTTCATAATGGCTGTGTAATTTACTAGATCTGCACAATTCACTAGTCAATTTAGTTAATAGCAGTTGTCATTACCTATTAATTTGCAAAATTATTGAAGAGAAAGCAAACCTGTGTGTTGAATAGTATTATCTCTTTATTTAATACATTGTTAGAGACCTTGTAAGAAAAGAAATCTACAAAAATCTTGAATGGTAACTGAACAGTTGCAGGTTATGAGTAATTTAATTTGGAGATGATAATTTATCAGTGTCTCAGCACTATTTATAGATAGCTGGTATTAAAGAAAAGTAAAACCTTTGAAAAACTTCAGGTTTCTAAATTTTTAAAAATTATTTCACTTTAGGTGAAATAATTAAAAGTCAGGCTTTGTCAGCCATGTTTTTTCTAATAAAATGTTTAAAATGTGTCTTCATTATAACCTTCTTAGTCATTTGTGGTCACTATTGCTCAAGTACTAGACAACATTAGAGACAAAGATTATTATGAAAGTCATATGAGATTACTGACCAGAGTAAGAAAGATTTAATTCAAAGATGATTCTATTCTGAGTATATTTCTCAAAAGAGAATTTTATTTCAATGTGAATTTCTGCCCTCTGAAAAAGCATGTGCTTTTTATATTGGCAATATTTTTTTGGTGAACCTATAACATAGACAAACTTGTAAGTTTTACATTAGGTCTACCGGATAAAAAGGTGTTTAACACTTTGATGCTAAGCTTAAAAAAAAATTTTGTTATACAAAACATGCTAGAGATGCATATTTCTTTACTAAAATGAATATATCATTTTGTGAGAAACGTGAAAATTTTTTTCACTTTTGCATGCAAGATTGAGTTAGAAATGGAAATGTAGAAAATAAAATACATATGTGCAACAACCAAACCAGTAATTATAAAACCAGCTTTCTTTCCAGTTAGAGTCATGTGAACTGGAAATCAAACCTTCACTTCTTGTATTTACTTTCTAAGAATAGATTAAAAAAACCCCCACCCCTTTCTTTAGTCAGCACTTTCAATGCTGTTAAGCACATTATCTATCCTACTTAAAAGAACTACCAACTTCCTTACATTTAAACTATATAGTAGCACTAGCAAATCCTGTTTATAAGAAAAACAGACAATGTAACAAAAATACAGAGATTAGGTCTTAGGTTTTCCTTATATCTTTGATTACATGGCATCTATCTGAAACTTTCCACAACAGAATCTCGTAAATATATTTAAAAAATGTTTCTTTTCAGTCTTCAATGAGTTTTTTAGTCATCTGCTTCATTGATTCGACATACGTTAAGGAGGCCAGTTTGGGAGGAATTAGTAACCGCTTGTTAGGCTACCTTCTGTTTCAAAGTAATTTTTAGGACTATGTTCCAATATGTTTTTCACAAAACAAAGTATCTGAAGAAGGCAGTATTGAAAATACATATAGCTAAAATACTCATGGTAGTGATCATCTTCACAAAGTGGGAAATGATAAGTATTTGTCCTTTTTATATTTTCTATAAGGAAAAGCCTTATATAAATGTGTAATGAACAAGATTATATTACTTTGTAATAAAAAAAACCCCCAAAAAATAAAATAAAATCCCAACTAAATTTTTAGTTGTCAGTGATCACAGATAAGAAAAAAACCCAACAATATTAGTAAAACAAATCAGCAAAAAATATTTCTTGAGAATTTTTCTCATATGAGCCTAAGGTAAAGCAGTTTTTCAGTGTCTCTTTAAAAAAAATACAGCTTATTAAAAAAAGGTTAGTGAAAGAAGGTGTACAGGATGAAGTAAGTAAATCTGAGGTGATGTTTTACATCACACAAATGGCTGCTTGCCTTCCTGCTTTTAAGATCCACTGAAAATACAGTTACAGCTAAGGGCAAGAAAGAAAACCTTACCTTGTCGCCTTCTTCAACTTCACAGATTTTCTCTTCATTTGCAGGGTTAAAGACTGCAAATTTTTTACCACTGACTGAATCATGCCATTCATTGTTTATAAATATCTGCAGGGGAAGAAATAGTACAACAGTATTGCTAACACATACATATATAGCTGTTTTCTGCTGTAAGTTTCAGTGAATAAACCTACCTTTCATAGCTGAGAGCTGCCAGATTGATAGATGTCTGAATTAAGACTGGATAGCTGTTACTCCATTATTCTGAAGAGATGAATAATCACATACACACTTAACCAGGATAATTTTTTAAAAATTGACTTCCTTTGGAGAGGCAACCTTTCTCTACATCGCATTTTTTTGTTTGTTTCATGTCATAAAAATAAGCTGTTGTAAAGTGTAACATGTAGCCACATAGTTTGACCCTTCCTTTCCCCCTTGACCTAATTGGCTAAGCTCCAGCTATCTTTTTCTGGCAGGGGCTAGAAAAGCCCCTGCTCTTCGTTGTTCTTTCTCTTACCCCCATGGAAGACACAATAATAAATGTCTAGGAAAACACCTCAGGGTAAGGGTCTCTTTTAAATCTTTTATCCTGTCTCTTGAAATATCTCTCCAACGTCTCCCTATTAACTGAGTTAGCCAAAGACCCCTGGGAGGATGCGGGAGGAATAACTTCAGTAAAGGGGTCCTTCCTCTCTGTGAAGTACAAGTGAGGCACAGCCCTAAGTGACCTGTGGAAAACTACCTGAGTTTCCCATGCTCCAGGGTTGTTAATAATTAAGTGCCCTTCTGTTACACAGCCTGACAGAAGTAAACCCAGTTCTTGAATTTAGTAAGTACACAATATGGAAGTTAGAATATCTTGGAGACCACTGTTGTATTTAGATTTGCTTTGCTTTATCTTCACTCTCTCCGCCTCCCCAAAAAAAGGAAATCCCAACCAAAACCAAACCAGACCAAACCAAAACCCCCAAACAAATAAAACCAATAGTGGGGTTTTTTGAAATTGAAGCTGAGACTGAAAAAAATCCTGTCATAGTCAATTGAAAGAGTTAAAGAATCACAGAATGAATAAGGCTAGAAGGGACCACAGTGGGGTCAAATGGTTCAATCCCCCTGCTCAAGTAGGGTTATATTAGAGCACATTGCACAGATTTGCAGCCACATGGTTCTGTGTGCTTGGGACATGCATAAGGACCTCAGGGTGAAATTTGAGGTACTCATCTCTGTTCACAAACGCAAAACAAAGCCTGGGTCTTACCTGTGGGTGCACAAAATCTGAACTATTCTAGAGCCTGCCATCTTTTGGGCAGTGTTGGTAAAATGGTCGAAGTGCTTTAATTTATTTTCTAACTGTAAGATAGCCTTGAAACAGAAAGGAAATGCTCATTGAAAAGACCTGATAAATGGACAGCTGTTGAAGAGGCGAGGATACATTGCTAATAAGGGTTTTGTTCATTGCTTCTTGAAGTGGACATGATAAGGTATTCAGTCCAAAGTTAACAACAAAGTTAACCTGTTCTTCTCTGCCTGAACCTCTGTTATCTCTGGGTTCAGGTGGGTGCTGAAATGGGTGTGCCACACTAAGCTGTCCTCCCAGTACCTTGAGCTCCTCTTCCTGATACTGGTGGGCTGGTGCCCTTCCTTCTCATTGTCTTCCAGAGCCATGGCACTGTGAGATCTCATTTGCACTCATCTGTAAGGACATGTTAGGCTCTGACTCACTGTAAGAGGTATTTTGAGCTCAAATTGTGCTTCTCTCTAGAGTCAAGGCATCTTGCCCTACAGTTGGTCACTGGAGTGAGGCCAGCTAGCACTCTCCATTAGGACAAAGAATGTAGTGCTGCTGCTTAGATTAGCAGGAACTTTGAAACAGAAAACCAGAAAATACTTTGGTGTAGGCAAAGTAGATGATGGTTGACTCAGAGCAAGCCAATATCAAGACACCAGAATTACAGGATAAATGCTTTTTGTCACAGAAACTTGAAGAATAAATCCTTCCACCACAACCACATATGTTATTAAAATGTGACAGTTTTCAGGGAATAAATTTTCTGCATAGTATTAAAACTGGTTGAGTAGTTGTCAATAATTGATTAATAGTTTATCAATAACCATCAAGATTGATAAAATTAATATCTCTAAATGGATATGACAACAATCTGTTAATATATCAATATATTCCTGTACTATATTAATACAGTCTTGTATGTTTCTATTTGTCTTTATGTGGGCAACTTATACAGTGTCATTGCCATCTCTGACCATTACGACTGACCAGCAAACTCCTGATTTAACAAAAGCTATCTGTGAAATAAATATTTAAGTCCATGGAAATTTCTGATAGTTGATGAAGCAAGTTATAAGAATATCCACACAAAATTGCAATTGTGATGAAAGGACAAAGACAGTAGTGAAATGGTTAATATGAAAAAAGACATTGCCCAGAAAAGAGACAAAGTAAAAGGTAAATATTAACATAACACTGCTATGATGTTACAGTATGCCAAATTCATATCTGTCTGTGAAAGGAATAATAGAAAAACATACCATTTCTGGAAATATTTAAAGTCCTTGTTTAAGTACTACATTATTGCACCAATCAATATCACCCATAAAATTAGTTTAGAATATATTTCTTATTAATATTTCTAATACCATTCCTGTTTAAAACATAACTTCATTATATTAAATATATACAAAATCTTGTATCAGAGTTGTATAAATCAAACTACCCAGATGTCTTTCATAAGCTAGATTGCAAAATGGGGGTAAGAAAGACGAGAAAGGAAAAAGTCAAAACTGTCATGTAAACTGTATTAGCACATTTCAGGCAGCTATACTCATTCATATGCATGCAGCCATGCTCATAAAATGCTGTGGAGTGTTTGCTACAAACAGGACGTGGATCTCTGAACCCAGGCAACACTGAAGTACCAGCTAACATCAGCCTCCAGCAACAACCCTGACCTGCTGGAGAGAACAGTGTTTGGGATCATCCTGCAATAGGTTACAGTGTTTTGTCAGTGAGCCAGAACTCCACTGACAGCTCTTCAGACATAAATGCAAAGGACCTACCCCTCTGTGGCAGGTGCTGTGCAGTGGGTTGTCTGTGGTGACTGACTATGGCCCAGGAAGTTTAGGGCTACAAATTTTTGCAAAGGTATAGAAATACTGTTACAGATGTTTTGCAACTGTTACTTTACTGGAATTGTAGGAGAGGAGATTTTTTTATTATTTCCACAACCCCAACCCAGAGAGTTAATGACTGTTCAGATATCTTTGCAGTAGAACTGGAAATACAGATTTCCAGTAGATGAGACTGTACACTGTTAGAGCTTAGTATTTTAAATAAAGTACAGGCAACATTAGACAAAATGACTCAGATGTCTTTATTCCTCAGTGTCATAGGACAATAAAATATTGCATTTCTGAAATGATTGATTTCAGTTCAAATGACCTAATACAATCCATTCGGTGTTGAAGTTACCTTCAAGACTACAGTATTTCTGTCCTTGTTTACACAGTCGATTTTGTCACCCATATGACAGCAAAGACCTGAACTTCACCTTTTTTTCTGCCATGACAGTGGTTTCTTTTCCTTCAGTCCTGGAGTATTTTGAAAGAACTGTGAATTAATTTTGAAGTATCTGCAAGATGGGAAGTGCCATATCTGTGCTGCATGAGGAAAGAAAGCATTTTACTCTGTACAGGTTTTCCTCAGACAAACACACCATAGCTCTGCTGAAACAAATTCTAGGATCCTTACATTAGGTTTCATCATGTTATGAAACATAACTTTTTTGCTTAATCTTCCTTAGAATAAAGATTGCCTTTTTTGTGGGCTCAATATTGGGCAGTCTGTACAGGGTTTCAGGCTTCAGTGCCTCTGAAAAAAAAATTAAAAGTAGAGCTTCAAAAGAAAATTCCTGCTGTTGCATTGATCCCATATTCAGCCTCTTTCTATAAACTCACTGCTTGTTAGGGAGGAATTTTTATGTATTTCACTAATATTGATTTACATTATAATTGATACAGGGATGTAGTCAAGAAAGGTAATGGAACTAGCTAAAATGTGGACCTTCCCTAACTTAGCTATTAAAGGTAGCTTTTAAAACATGGAAATAAAGGTCTAAGCTATCTTCTGTTTAGATATCAGAAACTCTTCCAAACTTTCAGTATAAGAAAAAGCAAATCCTCTTCCCACCTTAAATCTGCCCTTGGCTATAGCAAATTTTTTCTTGATAATACTTTTCAAATGTGCCCCGTTTCCTTTTTTACAGAGATAAAAGTGGTCACCAGATTTGAACCCTTGCTCATCTGACTAGTCTCAAGCTTTCCCATGTGGACTGTGAACCTGGGAATTTACACACCCAGCACATCTTTAGAGGCCAGGAACAATGAGGATACACCAGGACTGAGGTTGGACATGTGCTGGAGGCAGCTCAGCAACACTCCTGTGAGGTGGCACAGCACAGTGCTGAATAACTGTTGTGCCTGCTCACTCCTGCTTATATAGATTGTGACAGCCATTCAGGTACTCTTGAGTACAATAACTCACCAAAAGTTTACTTGGCAGTAAATTTTATGGATACATATAAGACCTAAAGTTTTGTGGCCCAAGAGGAGGCTCATTTCAAGTGCTCCAAGTTCTAATTTACTAGTCTCAAAACATGTAATGGAATCTCACTGTATTCTTTGAGCAATAAAATTAAAATATGTGGCATTTATTAAGGTACTACCAAAGAATGAAAATTCAAGCTTTAAAAAAATGTGTTAATATAGATGCTTCTGTGAAATCTCTTTCTTTTCTCCACCTCAGGTTTTTCCTTACAAGAAGCTTATATTTGGCTAAT
>VXBB01024655.1:2333-17292 GCA_013399915.1 Illadopsis cleaveri | reverse complement strand
AACACTTTTAGGAAAATTAATCAACTTCTGAGCTGTTGGAACACTCCTTTCAAGAAGTTCAGAACAGAAATTAACTAGGTGGCATCCACTGAAAATAGTTTCTATCTTTTTTGTAAAACTGTCAATTTTATTGTCAGTTTTACCCTGAAGAGTCATCTAAACAGTTTTCTTTGTTCATTCATAGTTACTCACAGGGCTTGTCTTTATCACATCTGTGGGAGAAACGTCTAGAGTCCTATTCAAGCCTGTACAAGCACATCACAAACTATAAAGCTACTTCTGTGTGTTGATGTGTAGCTTAAACAATCGCCTATATTTTGCAGTGATATCTGGGATTCATGCTCTGAGCCAGACCTTTACATAAACAATAGATCAGTGAAATAATACTAATGTAGTGGTTGTGTGATGAATTTAACTGCAATTTAAGCTCAGGTGAAATATAAATAAGAAAGAACTTTGTTCATTATCTGCTAAGAGTAAAATTGTATTGGAATTTTATTTCATCAATGTCTGGAAGTTTCTAATTCCTCTCATAGAGCAATTACTTGTTCACAGACTGCTAATGATTTAGTCACTTTAGTCTGGACCATGTTTTGTATCTGCTTTTTATATAGATAGTAGCTATAAAGTTTTGCACTTATTTCACAGTGTAACACAATTTCCAGACTCAAACTCAGTATAAAGCTTTAAAGTGTGTTTATATTTTATTTGTGTTAAATGACTTGATAATAATATTATTCAATAATTTAAAAATAAATTTTTACTATAAATTAACAGTAACACTGTGTTACCCATTTTACTAAGCATAGTGGTGGGTTCACTAAAAAAATAGTGTAACATAGAGGCTCAGAAACCTTAGATGAGATCAGTGGCAGAGCAAAGTAAATAAGAAACTAAGATAATGAGATACATAGAAGTCAATAAAAACTAAGACTCCTGCAACACAGGCTTTTTGAAGTCATTGCCAGAGATTTTAAACAATTTGTACTTAAAAGGCAAAGTTAAATATCTACTACTATTTAATGTGCAGCCACGCATCCTTGAGGTCTGTTCTGTGAATACTACCAAAATGGAGTGACTTTGGTGACTTTGGGTGGATGATTTCGAAGGGGAAAAAATAACTGCTGGATGACGATTTCTCACCAGGAAATGATGCTAAGTGGGCTATAAGGAATTTCTATACTTTCTTGCACAGTGGCTCAGCATAAGCAGAATGTAAGAGCAAGAAATGCTTCATTTCAGTGATCTATATTGCACTAAACGGAGGAATAACTGCAGTATGACTAGGCATTTTTGATGTCANATGTACATCAAAATGTTCTCTTAGCAAGGTAAAAAAGTACAAAATCTTGACTGGATTACTCATTGTTAGTTTTCTGGAGTACTGAAATTTCTCCTTGGATTCCATCTCCAAAACTCCTGTAAAAGCTGAACAGAATATATACCATAATTAAAAAATCTGAAAATACCAGTTCTTCCAACTGAAGTCCAAAATGCCAATCGGGAGGCCATTATGTCTATTCAACTAATATGGTTTGTAGAGAATTTGGAAATTTCCACTCCTTCCTCTACTTTTCCCATTGTCTACCATTTGTAGTTGACAGTCTATTCTGGCTGAAGAGAGAATGGAGTAATTCACACTATGTTTCTGAACTATACAATTCATTAAAACTCAAGCCCCCTTTTCCTAACCATCATGCTATTTCTTGATACTCTAATTCGTCTATTCCAGAAAAACCTTGGTCCCTGGGATCAAGTAATACAGAGTGGGTTTTGTCCACACTATTTAAGATCAGCCTTTAAAGTGCAGAGGTGCTTGAGATGCCCTGTGGTTGGCTCCCCAATGCCCTTAAGGTGATATTTTCTATGCATACACTTTAAATCCAAACTTCCTGAACTAATGTGATGCTGTTTACCTCTTCTAGAGTATCTGCAACACTGAATTGCTGAGAAGGAATGAAGCCTACTAGAATTTTGCAGATAGTTCAAAATTTTGAAAGTTTCTTCAAAATTCTGCAAGGTTTTCCCCTGAAGGATGTATTCCCAGTTGGATTTTTTTTTGCCTGAAGCAGCTCAATAATTTGCTTCAGAAGAGACACTGAAACCAAACTTAACAAGTTCAGTAGCCTGGAATCTCCCAGTAAATGAGAGAGCTCCTTGGCCGAGTTGTTGCGCCCAAGGAGTTTGACAGAATCACAGAATGGGTCAGTCTGGAAGGGACGACCTTCTAGTCCAACCTCCATGCTCCCAGAGCACACGGCACAGTACTGTGTTCAGACAGTTCTTGAGTGTCTGTAGTGAGGGTCACTCCACACCCTCTGGGCAATCTGTTCCAGTGCACAGTCACCTGCACAGTAAAGAATTCTCCCTCATGTTCAGGTAGAATTTCCTGTGCGTCAGTTTCTGCCCATTGCCTCTTGTGCTATTGCTCAGCACAACTGAGAAGAGCCTGGCTCCATCCTCTTGGCATCTTCCCTTCAGGTACTTACAGACATTGATAAGGCCCCTCACAGTTCTCCCTTCTTGAGGCTGAGCAGGCCCATCGCCCTCAGCCTTTCCTCCTAAGAGAGATGCTCAGGTCCCTTTATCATCTTTGCCCCCGTCTCCTGGACCCATTCCAGGAGCTCCATGTCCCTGTTGTACAGAGGAGGCCAGAGCTGGACACAGCTGCACTCCAGATGTGCCTCACCAGGGCTCAGTAGAGGGACAGGATCCCCTCCCTGGAGCTGCTGGCAGAGCTCTTCCTAATGCACCCCAGGACAATATTGGCCCTCTTGGCCACAAGGGCACACTGCTGGCCCATGGACAGCTTGTTGTCCTTCCTTCTGAATCACTGACATTCCTGAACTAAATTTGCTTCAATATGAACTTCATATGTGTCCAGCACATATTTTTCACCCCATTTTTTTTTTAGTGTGACACAGAAGGACTTATTTCGAAACATTAAACTCATGCCTCAGAACTATTTTACCTTGAGGGCTGGACTATTCACAAACTGGTTTATCTTTCTAGTTTGTGGTTGTCTATAAAATTTAAAAAAACTGATTGCCACTCCTAAATTGAATTTTAAATGAGAAGTAAAAATTAATATCTATTTGAACCAGCTGAAAAATGATCCCATGGCAAATGTGGGAACTTCAAAGCACCATTTAGTTCCCTGACCTTTCCCTCAGAATGTGCCTGCATAAGTAACTGCTGTGGTTTAAAACTCAACTAGAGATGAAAAGCCATGTCACCACTCACTCAAACTCTCCACTCTTCCCTCTCCACCCTGGTGGGATAAGGAGAAAAATCCAAGTAAAACTTGCACGTGGAGTTAAGAATGGTTTAATAATTAGAAATAAAGTTAAATACAATAATAATTGTAAGTAATAATAATAATAATAAAAAATAATACTTTAAATAATATTTTTTTAAAAAGTGAGAAACTGCAAATGCTGCACAATGCAATTTCTCACCACCCCCTGACCAATGCCAACTCCCTCTTCCTGAATCCAGATCAGCGTATCCTTCAGGTAACTCCTCCAATTTATACAGTGGCCATATTCTATGGTGGCCTTGTTCCACGATGTGGAATATCCCATTCAAGCCATTCCACGATGTGGAATATCCCATTCAAGCCAACAGTCCCAGATATGCTCCTTTCCAGCTTCTTTTGTGTACCTCCTTATTGGCAGATAAGAAAAAAAGTCTTTGAGTCAGGATAAATACAACTTGGCAAAAAACCCCAAAACATCAGTGTATTATCAACGCTATACTCATTCTGAATCTAAAACACAGCACTGTAACAGATTCTGAGAAGAAATTAACTCTACCCTACATGAAACCACAAACACAATGATTGAAGCCACCCCTTATTCCATACCATATATGTGAAGCCAAGTTTCACTCTCCTTAATATCCCATCACCTTTCCTACTTATCTATTTTGATAGATATACATATAAATGTCATTCTCTAAGTCTACAGAACACCCTTGTCAAATATTCATAAAATGCTGCACAAAAAAAACCCTCAACAAAACAAAACAAAAACCAAAAAGCACCAACCAGAAACGTCCACAAAACTTTGAATTCATGTAGTCCATGATCTTGGCCTTTATTCTTGATAATAATCTTTTGAGCAGTAAAAATATTGTGAGGTGTTGGGTGGTTGCATATTGCACAGTTAAGTCAGTTCTGATTCCAGTACTGCTGCACTAGTTCAGTTTTATCAAGGTTCATTCTTCACTGGTGTGACCAGAGGGAAGTCAGGCTCAGACCTACAGAAGGCTTGTGGTTAGGAGTGATACCATGAGGTGCTCAGTGAGGTGATGCACATATAGTCATCACAAAAGTGGTAATACACAGTGCTGTAGTTATTAACATAATTCAATTTAATTTATCAGCTATTCTCACCCAAAATCAAATCCACTTGGAGCACACCCTGGACTTCCCCATTGTCCCATATTACCCACAAAGCTGCACTCCAGTGATTGAGCAAAAACATGATCCCACAGATGGGTTTGTCTTTGCCTGAAGCAGGAATAATGAAGACAGTTTCCTCCTGCATGTTTTTAATGTGTACTACAGGAATTTTACCCCCTTCCACAGTACATAAAAATTTTGATTGTGCTGGACCAGCCTGATTGGCAGGTCCTCTGGTGTTGACGAACCAGGTGGCCTTCACTAAATATGTACTCCAGTGTTTGAAGGTCCCACCACACATTGCTCTCAGTGTAGTCTTTAACAGTCTATTACACCATTTGATCTTTCCAGAGGCTGCTGCATGACAGGGAATGTGATATACTCACTCAATGACACATTCTCTGGCCTAAATGTCTATAAGGTGGTTTCAGAAGCGAGTTTCATTTTCTGATTTAATTCTTTCTGGAGTACCATGTTGCCATAAACTTGCATTTCAAAGCCTAGGATAATATTCTGGGTGGTGGCATGGGACACAGGGTATGTTACTGGCTACCCAGTGCTGGCTTCCATCACCATAAGCCCACAGTGCTTGCCATCATGGTTCTGGGGGTGCGTGACATAATCAGCCTGCCAGGCCTTCCTACACTTACATTTCAACCATTGTCCTCCACACCAAAGGGGCTTACCCACCTGGCCCTGCTGGACAGCAGCACATTTCGTGATGGTGGATAACTAGGAGGTAGCATCCATAGTTAGGCTCCCCGCTTTATCACCCATGTTGGAGCTCCTCCTTGATGTCCCAAGTGTCATGGACCCACCATGCTAGGAATAACTCACACTTATTTGTCAATCCAAATCCAGCTGACCCACTTCAGTCCTAGCAGCATGATCCCCTGCAGGTTGTTCTGATGTTTTTCTGGGGTCTGACTCTTGGTTACTTGAACATCTCTGCAATCTACCTTCACAACCATGTTCTCCATCTGGGCAGTGATGTCTTGCCGCAGTGCAGCATTCTGCTCCCTTTGTTGCAGCCACTCCCACAGGGTGTTCACCACTATCCACAGATCAGTATAAAGTATTGTCCCTTTCTTTCATTCAGCAATGTCTAAGGCCAGCTGGATGGGTCTCAACTGTGCAAGTTGACTCAATTCACCTTCTCCTTCAGCAGCTTCCATGACTTGTCATAGGTTATTCCAATTCACAGCTGCTTTCCATCTCCAATACTTTCCCACAAGACGACAGGATCCATCATAAAAAAGGCATACTGTTTCCCACTTTCTGGTAATTTATTATATAGCAGGGCCCCTTCAGCATATATTACCAACTTCTCTGGTATCATTCCAAAATCTTTGCCTTCTGGTCAGTCCATGATATACTACTAACATTCCTGGAGAGATGGGGTTTCCTTTCCAAACTCATTGTGTGGTCAGTGTGACCTACTTACTTCGTGTAACATCTGTTGCATGATGTGTAGAGGAGATCTTCCCTTTGAGCATCCAATCCAACATGAGTAACCAGGGTGCCAGTCAGAGTTGTGCTTCAGTACCAATCACCTCTGAAGTGGCTCACACAGTTACATCAGCTGCCAGTATCTCATTTTCAGTTGGAGTAGAGAGGACTTCAGATCCTCTGTGTGCCTGAGTCCAAAAACCTAGAAGTCAACCTTGAGTGCTCCCTGGTGCTTTCTGCCAGAGCCTCAAGGTAGAGCCATTCTCCCAGCTGCAGTACAAAGCACATTTTTCACACATTGTCCTGTTTGGACTGGCCAGAGGGCTACAGCATGATTTGCTCAAAGGCTTGTCACTGCTCAGGGCCCCATCTGAAATCATTCTTCTTCCGGGTCACTTGACAGAAAAGGCTTACAATCAGACTGTAATTTGGAATGTGCATTCTCCAAAATCCCACAACAGTTGAAAAAACTTGCTCTAAATATCTCACTGAAGATGATGTTTTGTTGTTCATTTTTGAGTGGGGAAATTGCAAAAAAATTCCTGAAAGAACGTAGGCGAGGTTTTGTTTTGTTGTGATGATCCAATTTTTTTGAAGCTGAGATGCTGAGTACAAGCATAAATTAATCTTCAGCTGCTCTAAGACTTGGTATTTTCCTTTCTGGAGCATAAATGAATGCAGACAGACTTGGTGAGAAGTCCTTTCTTCATAGGACAAAGAGATCACTACAATGATTACTGGAAGTTGTCACTGTTAGGGAGTCACTAAGGTATCCACTGATTTTTAAGATAGAATGATCAACTCGTTATATAAGTGCAGGTAATAAGGATGGATCCAGCATTACTGCCTAAAAATAGAATAAATAAAAGGTATTTATAAGAGAAGTCTTCGGAGTGGCACTTCTCATGGAAAGACAAGGGAGCAAAATGTTCCACCAAAAATATAGTGGAAATAAGTAGTTTAGTTCTTGTTCTTTCTTTACTGTACAAATGATGAAATATTTTAAACATCCGGGATCTCAACATACTGCTTAAAAATGTGATGAAAAAAGTCATATTTCTTCAAAATACATTTTTGTCTTTTAAGGATAATAAAATGTAAAATTTTACCAGCTTTACATAGTTTGTTTATTAACCAACAGATAAAATTTGAAAACTGCTATAGAATGCTCTAAATATATTCCCACCATGGGACAAGATATTAGTAGAATCTATTAACTTTCAGAAGGCTATTAATAAGCAAATTAAAGTGAAAAGAACAAAAGAAAATACAGCTTTATTGTATAGAAAGGCTGAGTGAAAAGTCATGGGGCAATACAACCACACCTTTTCACACAGAGTAAATAGAAGAAACAACAAAGCTCATCTGTGGAAACAGATAGCTGAAACAATGAAAGCAACACACTCCAAACACGCAGAAAGGTGTGACTGGAAACTGAATGATGTGACCAAACACTAATACAGAAAAAAAGCAATGGCTCAGGCACTGTTTAAGAGAGCTTTGGGGCAAACATATCACCATCTCAGTCAGATTAGTCTTGTCAATATGTCATTTAAAGGAAGAGCTAAGAAAGAGATTCAGGATAAAGTGCTGACCAAAAGCAGGAAGGGACTGTGAGCACAAGGACAACTAGTTAAATTCTAAGGGGATCAGCACATCCATGTAGCTTTTGTAGATATGCTCAAGGAATGTCTTTGTAGGAGGCTTACTTCTTTTTGTCTTCAGGTTTCCAACCTACCAAAACCATGAGCAAAATAACAAATAATTGCTGAAGCATGATGATTAGGTAAATTTTCAGGTTGAAAGGAGGCAATACTCCTTTTTTCAGAGAGAAGAAATGGCAAGTGAGTTGACATGACTGATTTTGTCTGGGAGGCTACAACAAGATTTTTAAACATACGTACTGTTCAAATGTGCTAGATCAGACCAGAAGTCGCACTTGAATAATGTAGATGATAAACGCTACCAAGGTAAAATGAAAAGGGTCTTTTAATATTTTTTTTTCTTTATCAGAAAGAAAGATGGCTGAAGATTGATCTAAAATACATACTGAAGATTTTTATAAATGATTTCAACAGAACCAACAGCCAGATATGGTCTTCATACTGAACTAAAACTCTCTCTTTATAGTGCAGAAATACCTCATGAACTTCATCCTTAAAGTTTACAAATCCAACATAATAGAACTTTCACACCTTCTACAAGCCAAAACCATCTCAGGATCATGACAGTAGTTTGGGGATCTTACCATCTTTTTTCACTTCCTACATCATTGCCAGCAGGACACAGTTTAGCAAGGAAACAGAAACGCTGTAACTGTTCCACCCAAAGACCAGGTCATACTTTAAGTAAGAGCAAAAGAATAGGAGTGTTGGATAGTCACTGTTTTCATCTAAAGCCAAATAGGAAATGCCAAAGAAAAATATCACAGCTCACAGGAAATTAATTGTTATTAAAATGTGGAAGTTCAAACTAAAAATAAAAAAAAAAAAATTAANAATGAAGTGATCTTTAAGGTTTCTTCCAACACAAGCCATTCCATGATTCTATGATTATTTCAAAAATTACATTAAATAGGCATCTGTAGTTTGTTTGCTATTTGCATAGGAATTAGCATACAGAAGGGATATTATTTGAGCAGTATGAATATATCAAAGTCAAAAATCAAAAACTGTCACTATTCCATAAAACTGTGACCCAAATGCTGGCCCTATCTCTCCGCTGCCTACTATTCACCCATTTCAAGGGCACAATATCAGGTTCTTTTCTTTCCCCTTTCTTGTTCCTACTTTCAAATACCTTGCAGCAGACTATCTGCCAGGGATTGTTCAATTTTACTGACAGCCACAGGTGTGTGTAGAGCATTCAAAGTTATATTTGGGCTGCATATGCATCCCTAGCATCTTCAAGGATCCACTTATTTTATCCTGCTCTCCCTTAGAGACTGTATCTGCTACAGTCATGGTTTTGATACGGTTTCACCTTCCAAGATGTGAACAAAACAAACATTTAACAAGATGTCTCCATCAGGTCCTTTCAATGTTGTGCAGAACCTGAGCAGTATTCACCAACCCAGGTGTTTCCCTGGAGATGTATGGGAGAATCCTTTACTTGGAAGTCAACAATTTCCACTTGTAATGGTGGATATTAAGATATCTAAATTTATCAGTAAAAAACCCCAACCAACCAAACAAAAAAACCCCACCAAAAAACCCCAACCCACTCTCCCCAAAATATAAAAACTCCAAACCCATAAAAGAGTCAAACAAAAACCCTCCTCAAAAATCCCAAGGCTAAACAAACAAAAGATCCAACAACAACAAAAACATCATGAAAATACAGTTCTCTAAAGAGAGATTACAAATCAATGACAAAGACAAAGAAAACACAGGTATTAATAGCTTTTAAAGTTTAACTTTTATGTATCCTTGTGTTAGGAACATCTAGGAAGACCATGGCAATTTTCTATTCTCTGCTGTTTACTCCACTTTAGGTCATGTGCATAAGCACATAGAGAGTTATTTTAAAATCTGTAATATAGTGTCGGTTTGAGTAATCTCGTTATTGTTTGTTGTTTTCAGATGAATAAAATATATCTGTCTAACATAATTAATTCAGATTTTCTGAAATTGATTTCTGTATTTACAGAAACTTTATTGTGAAACTTTAAGGTGGGCTCCATGGACTCAGAAACAAATAAGGAATTAATAAAGACCTTGTTCTTTCATTACTGTTAAATATTGTTAGCTGTAGAAGTACAGAATCTATTTCAGATTTTCTGCATTCAAAGTTCATCACACAAAGAATTTTGGAAGAAAGTGGACATCATGGTGCCTTTTGAATATATAATCTTCAATCCATCATAGTGGATTGGCCCTGTCTGGGTACCCAACAAAGCAAGCGTCTCACTCCCTTCCACAGTTGGACAGGGGAGAGAAAATACAATGAAAGGTCTATGGGTCCATGGACTGAGAGAGATCACTCATCAAATACCATCATGGGGAAACATTAGATTCAAATTAGAGATACTAACTGAATTTATTGCTAACAAAATCAGAGCAGGATAATGAGAAGTAAAATAAGATCTTAAAAATACCTCTGGAGTGAGTTGTTACCTGCTTCATGAAAAGTGTGGAGACTCTGGTAGACAAGAGTCTGAGTATCAGAGGCTCCAGCTGGCCATGCCTCCTGCTGCAATGGGGAACTGCGACCAGAATGAAAAACTGTGGCAGCTGAACTTATTTGCTTGGATGCTGTTCAATTATCTATTAGTGTTTGCGATTGGCTAAGACTTGCTGGGGGAGGTTGCTTTTGTCAACCTTTCTGTTCTTTAAATGGCACCTGCTGTTGTATGAAGTGGGAAAGCCAGGGTGCTGGGTTATGACAGATAAATTTTACATGAAAATATCTCTCACGTCAAAAATGGATTTATTCAGGGTGCAAACATTGTTGGTGGCAAGTCAGAGTACAAATGATATGTGCAAATTAAGCACGGATTCTCATAGCAAATATCTGGTCTTTCTGCAGTCTGATCAATGTTTTTCCCCATAGATTCAGCAGTGTGTTTTCCTGGAAGACTCTTCTGCATCTATGAACATCTGCATAAAAGAAAGCTCATGAGGCATATAAACTAGAAGGGATCAGACTCTTCCTATAAAGAACATAATTTGCTAAACAGACTGGCTCTTCTGAGGAGAGTCTCTTGGTTGTCAGTAGCAATCTAAACGGCTTTAAATACAAATTTTGATACTTGTACCACAGGTCCACAGGAATCATCAAAATTTTAATGGCTGTCCTCAAACTGAACAGCCTGGACAGCATCTTTTGCCGGTGGCTTAAATATATCATCTTTGGCAGATTTTTCCCTCAGGTGGGCTCATGTGCTATTTTTGTGTCCTTTTAAAAAGAAAAGGTTTTGGTGTTTAATGGAATACATGTCCATAAACACTGGGTGAGGGTGCTTAGTTTCAAACTCAAGTGGTTAAAATGTGAAGTGCATGCTATCCACTTGTTCCCAAGGAAGTACAAATCCCTTGACTTTAGAGGGAGACAAAACCTTTCTGAAAATGAGTGTTATTACAGCTGGATGGCACACAAAGTGATACACAAATAGGCCATGGTTTAATCAGGCATCAAGCACATCTTGATATTTTCTTTGTGGTTTGGAAAGTAGGGTTTGTTGAAGTTTTTTAGACTCTCATTTCTGCCATAAAGGTAAACTAGAAGCACAAATTTTGCTTGTGTCCAATTTTAAAAATCACCCCGTGCTGAGTGTCAACATCATCAGGTTAAAACATCTCTACAGGTAGATGGGACTCTACCTGACTGTTTAGACTAAGAGACAATTCAGGTGTTATAATTCGGGTAACTGTCCTGTCTCCAGTGTCCCTTGGCAAGTGACTTCAGTTTACATAGAGCCATGCATAGCTCTATTGCTGCAAAATATCCATGAGTCTCTGTAGATCGTTTGTTTTGACCTTTTTTTGTTTATGCTCTGTGTCTGTAGATTGACTTACTAAGCATTTAAACTGGGGATTTTTGAAAGTCAACATTCTCTTAAATATAGAGGGGAGAAATGAGCAAACTAAACAAGGAAATACATAATCAACATTCTCTTAAATATAGAGGGGAGAAATGAGCAAACTAAACAAGGAAATACATAAGTCTATATTTTCATTCCTTCTTGGAAAGAAAGTTTATTATGGCTTGCTTGTCTAGAATTATTTATGTCAAATGCTATGTTGATGTGGCATCTATACATGCCTGTCTCAAATGAGCCACTTATGGTCACTCAAAATATCATCGTCAAAGATATTAACAAAAGTAGCTTTAATATGGATTTATGAAAAGGCAATTTAACAAAGTTGGATGGCAAGGCTCACTCTATTACTTACTACATGAATGAAACATACAATGCAAATTGAATTAGAATTGAGTTAGAATGAGGCTAATGCACAAAGTAAGGGACACTCTCCCACTGAATGATGAATTTCACAGTGGACCCCTTGCTTTCTAAACTCCTGATAAAAGTTAGACGTAGCTAGATCCAGTCTTAGTCTCACAGATGAAGAATGATTTATGCCTACAGAAATCAATTATATAGATTTCATTAATATTAATTTAGCTTGTTATCAGTAATTTTCCAAGGATTTATTCTAAGTTAGAACTCTCTCTGCCTTGGGTGAGGAAGGATATCTCAGTCTCAAGTAAGGAATCTCAAACTCTGAGAGACAGCTAGCTGATGCTAGCTTACAGGGAGAGTCACTGGAAAGCTGTTCTGCTGCAACTTTAGAGAGAGCTCAAATTTGACTTACCCATAAATCTGTTATTAGTAGAAAGTCTCTCAGCCTTGAGGAGCAAACTTAAGAGTTGTCTTAGCTCAAGGGGAGATTGGTGCCATGCAGCCATGTTCACCTTGCAGGGAGAGCTCAAAGAGTGCCCCCAAAGGCTGTCATTTTATGGGGATATAGTGGTTGGCTCATAGCCAAAATGCATGCAGTGAGAATGGTGACTGGCTGCTGTATCACGGGTCGAGGCCCTCCAGCTAATGAACCATGACTGATCAGAGTATTGTAAGATTGGCCTCAGTCATGCAGCACTGACCAGCCCATGTGCAGACAGACCTCATCACATCTGCATGCTGGCTGCAGCAGGACAGAAAGCTAGACCCGCCCCCAGGCAATTATGTGGCTGCACCGACCAATTTTGTCTAGGGGGAGTCCCGCCAGAGAGCCTCTTGGGTCACTCCTCCTCTCAGCAGTGGATCTGCAGCTGGGAACTCTCCTTTTGGAGAGGCCAATCCAGAGGAACCCCTGAAGGTTGAGAGACCTTGCCTTCTTAAAAAGAAGGAACTGTGCATTCCAGGTTACCCTTCTAAAACTTCAAAATTCTTTAGTCAGCTATTTAAAAGCAATTTTTTTTGACATCCCATATCAGTAATCAGTAATGGAGATTTAACTGGTTTTGTAAAATAAAATTTTGTTTGGTTAATTATTTTCCTCAATTAATAAGTCTCTGCTACAGTTAATTTTACACACAAATAGTGGAAGTGAAGGCTCAGCACAGCTCTCATCTCACTTACTTGAATACATTAGCTGAAACAGAACAGAATCAGGAATAACACATTTTGACTCTTATGGAACTAATAGTAATAGTTTTTGGAACTTGTCTGTGACCTGAACATGGCCTTTTGTTGAACAGCATTGTGCAAGCAGAAGAAAAATGGGGAATGAAATGCATATCCTGTGTGTGATGCTGTGATTGTGGTCAAATGGTATGGTAAACATAATAACGTATAATAAGTGGTATACATAATAATGTATTTTTATACTAGTGTATAAGTACCAAAGAATATAGAAAAGAGAGAGAAAAAAAAAGAGCCTCATTTGGTGAAGCTATGTGTCTAGAGGAGGCAATCAAAGATACATAAAAGGAGTGAGAAATACTAAAAGTCAGCAAAAACGCAATTGTCACAGCAAAAGGCCTGTATTTAGAACGGACAACCCTCCTGAGCCACTGAAAAAAGCAGTTTCACCAAGAATGCTCTGTCTGCCCCATGGAGGACTTGCCTGACTTGCAGAGAATGCTACTAATGTCCTCACATGTCAATGGGATGGGATGGGTTCAACTGCCAAGGGCCTCTAGACAGTTTCAAATCAGGTTAAGTTTTGTGTGTTTCAATGAATTAAAAATGATTCATATTGCCAAAGCTGCATATGTGCCCTTTGCAGAAGGGATGGTGAAATGCAGAAACAGAGAAATAAAATGGCTGGTGGAAATGAAATAGAGTCAACAGTAGGAACTTGGTAAGTAAGGAGAAGGCAAAGAGCTCAGATGCTGAAATAATGAGATCAAGACCAAGAAGGCAATGGTGGGAGCAGAGGGTTCCAATGCACTCAGATTGCATTCATTACACAGGTGAGGGTTGGGAGGAGTAACCTCTGGTATTGACCTTGAACATGCCAAAAAAATTACCACAAGCAGAAGCATAGACTCTTTTCTCAGTAAGCAGTAGGCACACCTGCATTAAACCACACGGAACACTAGGGCTGTCCTGTCATCCTGGTGATCAGGGAATGAGGTCATGCTCCAGACTGAGCCTACGGCCACACTGCTTCACTCTGCCACCAGCAGAGAGGGAACTGGCACAGGCAAGCTTGAGTTCTGTCCCAAACCTGGCAGGAATGCAACTGGCTGCTCTGTTTGCTCTGGGCCCAACACTGGAGACACTGTAGATACAGCCAGTCTGCATCATCAGGACCAACACTGCTCATGGGCACAAAGTGAGGCAAAAACTGCCACTCACTTTAGGATTATATTTGTATTAGGCAAAAATGTTATGCATGTAGCATTTGGACAGGCTAATCTGCCTGAAAATAATTTTCAATTATGCACCTGTGTCTACAGCTGTCATTTTGACAGTAGATAAAGAAATAGTAGTTCACTTCTCACAGTACACTTCTCACTACTGAGAAAAGTAGCCTGTGAAAAATTATTTAACTATGACTTGAATTTGATGGGAGGCAATAGATCTAACTAAATGACACTGGGAGGTTATACTTTTTCATTTCTTAGCAATCTGGGGTTTCAGTATTTATTTCATATCATAACTGAGTAACAATTTAATAATTTTTTTTTTTGCCCTAAAAAAGTATTTGCTAATTTATTCAGCTTAGAGCATCCCACGTGAAGCAGGGGTCGTGAAACACACCTTAGATCAGTGCACTTGCAAGTATTCCCATAGCAGAAATATCAAGGGTACTTGCAGCCTCAAGTCCCATATACCTCAGATTGGTGTGAATCCTACTACTCATGGTATTTAGGATGTCATGAGAAAGATTTTTGGATGAAAACTTACCCCTTTTCTTCTTAGATTTTGAAATAATTTCAGAAACATTTCTAACGTTCTAAATATAGGTGATATAAAACTCACAACTAATATAAAAGTTCCAGATTTATCCAACAGTAATAGACAGATTTTTTTAGCTGTTATTAATATTAATTACTTTATTAATGGGTATTAATAAGGTAATTCTAAGCCTTTAATTGTTATTCATGAGAATGTCAGAGTATTTTAGAATAGGGACTTTTGGCTTACATTTTACT
>VXBB01024654.1:0-12580 GCA_013399915.1 Illadopsis cleaveri | reverse complement strand
TAGAGGTGGTAAACTGACCTAACTCCCAGGTTTTGTCTCTGTACATTGTCAGTGAGAAAGGAAAGAGGAGTTGGAGAGGAGGAGAAGTGTTCTGAAGGTTTTATTCTGATTTTTATAATTTTTTTTAATTTTCTTTCAGTTCTGTTTGAATAAAGTTTTCTTTATACCCTTTAAAGTTTTGAGCCTGCTTTGCTCTTCTCCTATACCTATCGCGCAGCAGAAAAGGAGTAAATAATTCTAGTGGGTGCCCCAGCATTTGGCCAGCGCTCAACCCACCACAGTATTTGGTGCGTTTGCTGGGAAACCTCAAATTGGCGAACCAAAACCACTACACACATCCTGGCCATAATAAAGTAATGCCTTGATTCTCTAACACTAAAAATGTTGGAGAGTTTTTGGTTTTCCTGCAAAGCCTGTTTTTGATCATCTGGAGGGGTGGAGGAAGCCCATGGATTGGGAAAATAAGATCTATCTGTGAAAGGAAAGGGGTAGTAGTAAATGAAAATGTATAAATCTGTATGTTGGGTATAGAGATGGTTTAAAACTGTAGATTGTGTTGTAAGAGTTGGTAAGAAGGGATTTCAGTAACAAGTATTAAATACAATGGAATAGTTAAGATATATATGTATTAAATTATGTGAGATATGAGTATGACACAAATGGTATGAAATAAGGGGTGAAGTGGAAGAATATTGGAATGGAATAATATTGGGTCTGGCTGAGCTGGAGTTCATTTTCCCATAGCAGCCCTCCCAGTGCTGTGCTTTGCATTGGTAGCTGGAAGGGTACTGATAACACTCCAGTGTTTTGGCTACTGCTGAGCAGTGCCAGAACAGCATCAGCACTCTCTCTTCAAGATTCTGCCATCCATCAATAGGTTGGGGGAGGGCAAGATCCTGGCAGGGGACACAACCAGGCCAGCTGACCCAAATTAAGCAAAGGGATATTCCATACCATATGACATCAGCTCAGATATAAAAGATAAAGGATGGAGGAGGAACGGGAGGGCATTCATTATTTTACCATGTCTTCCAGAGCAATCACTACACATGCTGAAGCCCTGATTCCTGGGAAGCAGCTGGACATTGCTCGCTGATGGGAAGTAGAGAATAAAATCCTTTTTTTTCTCTTTGTGTGTGTACAACCTTTTGCTTTTGCTTTAGTAAACCGCCTTATCTCAGCCTATGAGTCATTTTCCACCTTATTTTCTCTTCCTTGTGCTGGTTTTGCCTTAATTGATTTGTGGTGAAAAGGGAAGAAGGAAGTCATTCTCTCTGAGAAGCTGCCAACAGCTTCCTCTGTCCTGGACAAAACCAATCGTGACTAGTTTTGAATACTGACACCTTGTTAAACCACTAGAAAGCTGAACACGCCTCTGTGAACACACATGCTAAAAATCAAACAAACCCCAAGAAAGTCTTTTTTTCTTCCGGCCTGGGAAGAGGTAAGCTGACCTGGCTCCCTCCTTGCTGTGGGGCCGGGCCGGGCCGGGCCGGCTCTGCTGAGGGGCCAGGCCCCTTCCCAGGAAGCCCTCTGGGCCCTGTCCCAGGCCGGGGCCAAGCTCCAGCAGCTGCTAGCACCCTGCCTACAGGCTGGTTCACCCCCCCCAGCACACCCCATGTGGCCTGACAGGGCCAGGCCAGGCCCCAGAGGCTGCCAGGCAGAGAAAAGCGGGGGCCCCAGCTGAGCGGTGTGCTACTGCTGAGATCCTAGCCGGTTCCCTCCCCAGTGCAGCCTCCGAAGAATCCTCTACCGTGAGCAGCTCCAGCCACTGCTACCAAGACATCTTGCTGAGGGACTGTCCCAGTGCCACAAGAGATCATGCAGCTGAGACCAGGNGGAAGTAGAGAATAAAATCCTTTTTTTTCTCTTTGTGTGTGTACAACCTTTTGCTTTTGCTTTAGTAAACCGCCTTATCTCAGCCTATGAGTCATTTTCCACCTTATTTTCTCTTCCTTGTGCTGGTTTTGCCTTAATTGATTTGTGGTGAAAAGGGAAGAAGGAAGTCATTCTCTCTGAGAAGCTGCCAACAGCTTCCTCTGNATCCATCATTGTGACTGCTTCAGCCACTGTCTGGCAAAAACCATCAATAACCCTCTGCAGGCCCTGGGTGAGATATTAACTCTTCCCTTGCACAGATAGAACTTGCAAAACACTGAATCATCTCTGAGTGAGAGAAAAGGACAGAGTGAAGACATGTAGAGAAACAACATGAAGACACCAAGGTCAGTGAAGGAGGAGTCAAGTCCTAGATGGGAGGAGAATGAGGAGATGCCTAGTCTTAGGGTGAAATTCTTTTGTAAGGCCATGGTGATGAACTGTGATACACTAGAATATCCCTTTAATTTGTGGAAACAGTATGTGGGGGGATAAAGTGTTCAAAATTGCAGACATGAGCAAAGGCATTTGTGCTGAATTAAGTGAATGTTGAAGTAGCTGTGATCTCATGAGAAGTTTGAACAGAGAGACATGAGATGAAGACTTGCTCCCAGGGTGAGAAGACCTCAGTTCCCAGAGATAAAAATTATTTCAGATAGAGTTTAAGAGAATCTTTGCTTTTGAACAGCTTATCCTTAAAATAGTACCCCATGAGTTTTGACATGACCCATAAACACAGCTGTGGGAAGGCTGCGTGAGATGAGGGACTTCCCAATTGCAGATTCCCGGGCGGCTGCTATTTGCGGAAATTGAAGCCACAAGAGAACTGTTTCCTGTGGAGAAGTTTCCATGACATAGCAAAAGAGACTCCTCTCCCTAAAAGAATTGATGAAAGACTATTTTAGAGGTGGTACACTGACCTAAGTTCCAAGTTTTGTCTCTATGTGTTGTCAGTGGGAAGGGAAAGAAAGTTGTAAGGGGAGGAGAGGTGTTTTGAAAGTTTTATTCTGATTCTTATTGTTTTTCTCCTTCTTAGAGTTTTGTTAATAAAGTTTTTTCTACCCTTTAAGTTTGAGCCTGTTTTGCTCTTCTTCTAATCCTATCTCATGGCAGAAAAAGAGTAAATAATTCTAGTGGGCACTCAACCCACCACATTATTTAGTGCATTGGCTGGGAAATGAAAATTGGAGAACCAAAACCACTACACCTGTCCAGCTGAGAAGGGGGAATGATAGAGTGGCTTGGTGGGCACCTGGCATCCAGCCAAGGTCAACCCACCATAGCATTGGTAGCTGAGTTAGTTCAAGGAATTTTTTAATTGAAGGGTTTAGCACACTCTACTAGCTCAAGTTTTGCAACAATGTTTCTCCCAGGACACAAGGATGTTGAATAGATGGTGTGGGGCAGGCTTACACTGCTTCCCTAGGACACAGCTGTTCAAAATGTCAGGTGAAAAAGCAGGAGATGCTCTCTGAAGGTTTCACTGAAAATCCCTTCCAGCATGCAAGAGAAAGAATATTTTGGCAGCATATGGAACCCATATAACTACATAATCCTCAGTCTGTGTCAATCTACTCACGGTGCTATAGCCTGAATATAGATTTAAAGTTCCATAATGCCTGCCATTTATAAACACTTTAAGATGCCTGTAAAACCAATTCTTCATCAGCAATAGCACTCTGACATGAGTAGTTTGCAGGACTGCTATAGAAGTATCTACCACAGCTGACAGTCTTCACTGAAGTTAACTCCAGAGGATCATGGGGTCTCAATGCCAGATGAGGTGGAAGTGCAGATAGGGCCTGGGGCCAGACCGCAGATGTTGGCCTCTCCAGGCCCTGCTGGCTTGCTGCCTCTTGCAGCCCTCTGTGGGATGACTTAGAAGTTCTCAGAGGCAGCCTTACACCAGCATTCACACTGACTCTTATCACCCTGATCCAAGACATGTTAATGATAGGAACAAGAGAGATGCTGCAGATCAGTTCTGTTCAAGACTGCAGGCTGCCACTTCCCCATGCATCTGGTCTCAGCTATGTTCTGAGGATACTCCAAGACTGCTCAACACACAGGATCCAAAACACAAAGTAGCACTTTGATAGTGTCCATGCCTTTNGAGTGTGGCATCCTGCTACAAATACCCAAGCACACATTTATGTTGCTGGAACAGTTTCCATAAAAAGGAAACTGCCTTGTTAGGATTCCAACAGGCTTGTACAATCTTGTACAACCTAATATCTTTTTAAGGTGAAGTTAACCTTACTAATCTTAGATTATGTTCACAGACTATTCTGGTTTTATTCATAAATTTCATTAGCTTACCCAGTTTCTTCTTTAACCATCTCCTGGGAGATGATGACTAGAAGAAACCATCACTACACTCAGGAGAATTTCCTCATGTGATCAGGTCATCAGTATGTGGACAAGCAGATATTCAGCAATATAAGGATATAGGGGGAAGCAAGAATGTGAGAAGCTTCCCTCTTACAACAATCAATGTTACATGGTTGGAAATTCCAGCAGGGCAGCACTGCATTAGAGCCTGGATGAGTAAAGGTGTCATGGGGCTTGATGAAATCAGCCCAAGGTTTTAGGGATCGCTGTAGTCAAGGGGCGAGCCTTTCCCCGTGTTCATTCATGGTTTGAAGTAGACACAAAGAAAGCCTGCAGAAGACCTGTGATAAGAAAACAGAGCTGCCCCAAACAGAGCATTTTTGAAAGACCTTTAACTCCTCAAAGTATTCAAGCAGTAGTCCTGGCAGGCTATTTGTCAAGGATATCCAAAAGTTTAGCAGGGATTTGATCAGCCTCCACTAAAAAATTGAGTTTTGAGCCAAAACAAGCCTTCAATTTTCAAATACAGCTATGAAATTTGGTAATTTTGAACCAATTGTATGAAATGAAATGAAATGAAATGANGGATGACTTAGAAGTTCTCAGAGGCAGCCTTACACCAGCATTCACACTGACTCTTATCACCCTGATCCAAGACATGTTAATGATAGGAACAAGAGAGATGCTGCAGATCAGTTCTGTTCAAGACTGCAGGCTGCCACTTCCCCATGCATCTGGTCTCAGCTATGTTCTGAGGATACTCCAAGACTGCTCAACACACAGGATCCAAAACACAAAGTAGCACTTTGATAGTGTCCATGCCTTTGAGCCCAAGCCAGTGATCACAGCTACAGATAACAGCTCACATGAAGGACATGTCTTTTATAGCCAAATGAGATCCATTGGAGGCAGATTTCAGCAGCTCACTAACCATTCCAGGTATGCTAACTAGCAAGCCCTCACCATTTGAAGCAGTTTTGTCAAGAATACAACAAAAACCAGCAACATAGCATTTGAAGCTGCTGAATACCTGTTGCCCTCACTTTTCTAGCTCGTGAATGTTTGGACCTTGCAGTCCAGGTTTTCTCACACAGCTCAACATAAACTATGTATATTTTTAGATTGTTTTCATATTTCTCCTCTGAGAGGAGAATTGATTGATGGTGGTATTCACCATCCAGGTTGAAGAGGTGGTGACCTAAATGACCAATCTCTTGCCTTTGTAAAAACTGTATATAAGATATGGAGTTGGATTGTTGAGGGGGAACACAGAGATGGAGAATGTAGAATAAAGTATTATTAGCTTTCCCTTCAACTGCTGCTNTCAGGAGAATTTCCTCATGTGATCAGGTCATCAGTATGTGGACAAGCAGATATTCAGCAATATAAGGATATAGGGGGAAGCAAGAATGTGAGAAGCTTCCCTCTTACAACAATCAATGTTACATGGTTGGAAATTCCAGCAGGGCAGCACTGCATTAGAGCCTGGATGAGTAAAGGTGTCATGGGGCTTGATGAAATCAGCCCAAGGTTTTAGGGATCGCTGTAGTCAAGGGGCGAGCCTTTCCCCGTGTTCATTCATGGTTTGAAGTAGACACAAAGAAAGCCTGCAGAAGACCTGTGATAAGAAAACAGAGCTGCCCCAAACAGAGCATTTTTGAAAGACCTTTAACTCCTCAAAGTATTCAAGCAGTAGTCCTGGCAGGCTATTTGTCAAGGATATCCAAAAGTTTAGCAGGGATTTGATCAGCCTCCACTAAAAAATTGAGTTTTGAGCCAAAACAAGCCTTCAATTTTCAAATACAGCTATGAAATTTGGTAATTTTGAACCAATTGTATGAAATGAAATGAAATGAAATGAAATGAAATGAAATGAAATGCTGCTTCTCACAGTCTTTGCAGCAGCACTATTAAACTGTCTGGAGCTGCTGCTCACATGAGCTCCAACACAACAGCTCAACTCAACCAGGCTCCAGGAGAAACCTTAAAGGTCACTTGACAGATGAAAGCCCAGCAAAAAACACAACATAGTCCATTCACACCAGATGCAGGGCAATGTATCCTATGCCCCAGCAACAGCAGAAGTTACCCTGACCACTAAGCGCCTGAGCTAGTCCATCAGCAGAACACCACACCAACCTCATGGCAGCACTTCCTCTAGTGCTTTGGTCCTTGACAATTTAAATCTCTTCAAGCAGCCCATGCTCAGCATCATGAAGAAAATGCTTTCAAGCTAGGGAGTGCTTCTTTCTAAAAAACATTTATATAAAATCATTCTCCTTCTGAACCGACTATATAGTTGTACCATGATCCAACCATGGACTTGATAGCCCAGTGTTACACTCTGAACATCACTCATACATGCACTGAACTAAGGGCCTCTTCAAATTGACTAGCAGACATTAAGTCAAAAAGTATCAGTTCACTCTGGTCCTAGGGTGGCAAGGCTGTGCATGACTCCTCCTGAAGCTGGACTCCAGATCTGGTTCTTTCTGCAGGTGGAGCACCCCAAGTCCAAACCCCTTTATCATAGGCTGACTGCTGCAGGATACTTTTCCCCAACATTTCTTGTCTCATCACATCATCACACAATTTTGTAGGATATACTCAAATTCAAAATGTACTTGAAAGGTGTACAAACAACTAATTGTCTAAGTATCCCAGTACAGCAACACTCCACACACCAGTTTAGGGGATCCAAGAATCCCCTAAAACTGCCAATGCTCATGACATGATGCTTCAGCTGGGGCTGCTTGCTGCACTTGCAGGTATGAGAAAGGCTCCATCCCTGTCTACAGAAACAACATTTCCTATAACATTTAGATTTAACTCAGCAACCATGAAGCTGGCATTTAAACACAGATAACTACTTTAGTTATGGTCAGAGATGTTTAGTACCTTTAATACTTCCAGAAGTTTAACAACATAGGAAACCTTTTCACATACCTGAGAAAAAATATATTAACTTAAGAAACACTTTACCTCATAAATGTTGGGGTGCCACATTTTGGTCAGGAATCTGAAGGTAGGTGGTGAATATGGATAGTCGATAGGAAATTTAATGTGAGCCTGGAAAATAAAGTAAAATATTTTAATTATGAAACAGAACAAAGAAATCAACAAACAACCATTGCAGTGAAAACATGGGAAAAAAATTCCATTAAGTCCATTAAATAGTTTGTTTTATATATCAGTGCCCATGTGGACCCACAGTATAACATTACACAATTTCTTATGAGGAAAATGCTAACTGAACCAGAAAAATCTAAACACCAGGCCTTACTTGGGCTGGTAAAAATCAGAAAACAAGCCATAAGGCATTTGCCAAGTCCCAATTCAAGCAGTACTATCCAAAAACTGTTGTTCAACAGGATAAACTAGATTTGAAAAGCTAGAATTCAAGATATAATTGCGCTCTTGCTAGGTTCAANGATACTTTTCCCCAACATTTCTTGTCTCATCACATCATCACACAATTTTGTAGGATATACTCAAATTCAAAATGTACTTGAAAGGTGTACAAACAACTAATTGTCTAAGTATCCCAGTACAGCAACACTCCACACACCAGTTTAGGGGATCCAAGAATCCCCTAAAACTGCCAATGCTCATGACATGATGCTTCAGCTGGGGCTGCTTGCTGCACTTGCAGGTATGAGAAAGGCTCCATCCCTGTCTACAGAAACAACATTTCCTATAACATTTAGATTTAACTCAGCAACCATGAAGCTGGCATTTAAACACAGATAACTACTTTAGTTATGGTCAGAGATGTTTAGTACCTTTAATACTTCCAGAAGTTTAACAACATAGGAAACCTTTTCACATACCTGAGAAAAAATATATTAACTTAAGAAACACTTTACCTCATAAATGTTGGGGTGCCACATTTTGGTCAGGAATCTGAAGGTAGGTGGTGAATATGGATAGTCGATAGGAAATTTAATGTGAGCCTGGAAAATAAAGTAAAATATTTTAATTATGAAACAGAACAAAGAAATCAACAAACAACCATTGCAGTGAAAACATGGGAAAAAAATTCCATTAAGTCCATTAAATAGTTTGTTTTATATATCAGTGCCCATGTGGACCCACAGTATAACATTACACAATTTCTTATGAGGAAAATGCTAACTGAACCAGAAAAATCTAAACACCAGGCCTTACTTGGGCTGGTAAAAATCAGAAAACAAGCCATAAGGCATTTGCCAAGTCCCAATTCAAGCAGTACTATCCAAAAACTGTTGTTCAACAGGATAAACTAGATTTGAAAAGCTAGAATTCAAGATATAATTGCGCTCTTGCTAGGTTCAAAACACTTGCAGGATAAGAACACTTGCTAAGGTGAAAAGACCTGTTCTACATTTGCCAGTGCAAAGATTTTTAATTACTCTTTCTGTGTGGGAAAAAAAGGTAAAAATTATTAAATACCTGTTCAATTGAGNATGATGCTATATTGTATCCCCTACTGTCTGCATTATGCCGGATATAAGTCCTGTGCCTTTAAGCGAGCTCGAAGAGAGAAGGGGGGGAAGCGGTGGAAATTCCTTTTGCTGCTTGTGTTTAAAAACAGAGATAAGGGTCTCAGTTTTTCTTCCTGCTCTCAGCCCTGCAGCAGGGAAGAGAGATGGAGAGTTCCTCTTTGCTTTTAGCTAGTTTTTCTGGTAGCTAAGGCAAAAAGGTTTTCATGGGACTGTGGCTTCTTCTTCTGAAACTGTTCAGCTTTTCTCCGGTCTGGAACACCATCACTTGGGGCCCCCTCCCGCATCGCGCTGGCCCGGGATGCTGCATCCCAGCGCCAGAGAGAGAGAGAGAAAAAGCCAAGCTGCACCCACAGAAGGACTCTCTGAATCACAGAAGGACTCTGAATTTACCATTTCTTCAGAGCAGTGAGAGGTTTTATTATTTCACATTATTCATTCTATTCATGCCTGTGAACACCCTGCTTGTTAAATAAACAGTTCTTTTTTCCAAAGGAATTTTTTCTGAACCTCGTGTGAGGGAGGGGTTGCTGAAATCTGCCTTCTTCACAGGAGACACCCTTTCAGGACATTTCCTTCTAAATTTGTCTCAAACCAGGACACTGGTCCATCTACTTGTGTTCCTAATACTACATTTCTTGCCACCAAAAGCATTTTCCAAGTCTGAATACCATCTGTTTGTTAAAAAAATCAGCATAAGTTGATGAACCAAATATTAATGGGCAATGACAACAAAATTACTTTCCAGTGCCTCTGAGGTTAGTAGGCAGATGTAGGGCAAGACTCTCAGAGCTGAGTCAGTTGTGGGAAGACTGGAGAGATCCCAGCACTGAATATTAACTTCCTTGTGCTGTCCTGCCATTCACATCAGTCAGAAGAGCCAGACAGTAGGAAAGCAAACTGTATCTGGACTGATTAATGCCAAAAATGTTCCCCTCAAAGGAGGACTGGTAGACCACTTTCTGCATTGTTGAGCACAGCTTCTTCCTTTGGCACTGCTCAATCTGCCAAGAAAGTCCCACCAGTCTAATGTGCCATCTCCAGAGAAGCATCTCCTGGCACCTGCACCACAGCTAGGCTCACAATCAACTGAGAACACAAAAAGAGACCCCAAAAGCAGGTCACATACAATGAGAGCAGAATCCTGGGTCACTCTCTTCCATTTAGGCACCTAACTGTGCAACTTGGATGCAGGGTGCTGACCTTGTTCAACAGAACAAGCTATGGGAAGTTTTATTCCCAGAAACAGGAGCAGGCAAACAGATTGGATTAGGGCCATTGAGAACCTGGCTACCGTTTTACTTAGACTGGCATATGCTTTTGCCTTGCAACCCAAATTTTATGAGGCCAGAGTGCCAGATACGCAGGAAAAGATTTTTCTGTTCACCTTTATGAAACAAATTCAGAAGCTCATGTGGCTTTACAGTCTGTACATGCCTGCTCATGATGCTGACTCTATGTGGGTATGTTACAGCAGCACTGAGTCCTTGCCTCAGTCATTTGCCACAGCACTCTCACAACTAAAAGATTTATGATCTGCATAAACAATCCTAGCCTACAGTTCAAGGTCAGTTACACAAATGGTATGGCTCCAAGAGCAGCAAACGAATGCCTCTTGTCACCACACCACCACAGAAGAGAGCGGCTATGGCAGAAAGGACATACCTAGCTCTACATGTCACCCTACAGTGGGAGCAGAGCAGAGATTTACCCAGGGCAGAACAGCAGAACACATTCACTTCAGCTCAAGTGTTTGCATTGTGTAAGCTGTAGACTCCTCCAGTGTGACAGCTAGTCTTTAGCTAAGACAAAATAAATCTGGTCATGGCAAGTCCAGTTTGGCTGACCTGGCTTGTTCTACAAGTCCCTAGGTGAATAAGAGAGCTCGTGCAGAGACCTCAGCCAATCATAGACAGTCCAGAGAGCAGACATATCACTGGCCAAGGAGCTGGGCAGGGCTAAGACTCAGACCAATCAGTGTCTAGATCCGGGAGTTTTGAACTCCCTATATAAGAGATTTCCGAACAATAAAACAGGCTGTTTTTCTCATGATCAAGAGGACTCAAGTCATAATTTCTGTCTCCCAACATACTACTGTTGTATAATACTCCGGACCACTGGGGTTTTCCCAGGAAAGCCTGCTCCTGTGCTTACATGCAGTTTCACGAGATCCAACACATAATAAAACAACCCAAGGACTGAGATTAAAAATGCAAGAGACAACAAAACTCAGGGTTGAGCTAACTGTAAGTTTTCTTGGCAGAACCTGTGTCTTCTACACAGGTATAGCTCCTAGGTGAACAACAACAACAAAAAAAAAAAGATGCAGCAGCAGCCATGATTACAGGTCAGGGTTTTTTTGCTAAAAAGCCCAATTCTATGTTGAGACAAAAAGATCAAATTGGGCAATAAGTTTTTGGGGTTTTTTTTAAGTAAAGCAGTAGCTCACAGAACCATTTACATCCCACAATTTCACTGATGTAAGGCAAATCAGCTATCTGAGCTTAATTCAGCCAGGCTATTAGGTACTAGAGAGTGTCAGAGTTTTAGGCCAGCTTGTTGTTAGGTCAGTTACAGCGAGACAAATTGAGGAGGAGGAAAGATGCAACTCAGTCCCCCACCTACAAATATCCATCCATTACTGCATTCACTTTATGTTTAACTCCTCTAGCTGAGCTTAAACTGAAGAAATCTTATTTTGGTGTCCTGATTTTAGCTGCCTGCTCACCATAGCTCTGACACCACTGAACACACTCAGTAGGCAAGGAGGTAGAGATGACAGTCATCAACCTGTCCCCCCTTCCCCAGTTTATAACTATCATGCTTATAGTCCCCAGAAAAAGAATAAACTCCCCTGATGTTATACTCAACATGATAGAAAAGGGTTAGTTCAATTTTTACTGTGCCTGTGAAACTTTTAGCAGAGAAACAAGGCCTGTGAAAGCTGTTTCCAGCAAGGACAGTTGGGAGATAAGAAGACATTTGGCCCAAGAATGCAGTGATAAACAAAACAAAGGACTGAATCTCTTGGAACATGGGGTGGGATTTATGATAATAGGTAAATTGTACTATGCATGTAGCAACTGTATATAAGCAACCCTCTTGTAGAATCATGTGTCCATGTTAGATTAGAATCCCTGCATGCACCTCAGGCCTGAATAAATGATGTTCTCTTTAACACAATTTTAGTGTTGGAGAGTCTGATTCTGATATTTCAGATATTTGGTAACAAATAGATCATCCTGGAAGAAAATTCAGCCCTTTATGGGCATTTACAGCTACTGCACAAGAACTTCAACTTTTAAGTTACACTATGACAAATATTTTCAGAATATTGCTACCAGGACAGTCACTTTGTTTCCTCTTTTACTGTCTTACTCCCTCATTAGTGCTTGTACTTCAGATTTGCTATTTTTCTTCTATTTGGATAGGGCAAAGCCATAGTGAAGTCTATATATGTCAGAAAAACATAAGTCTTACTAGATAACATGCTATTTGACTGAAAATACAAACCTAAATGTTTCTACCTGAAACACAGGACTCCTTTAACATAAGCACCTTAATATACAAGCGCCTTAATATAAAGTATAGATTAATAAAAATTAAGTGTTTAGCTTCTGCAGAACAAGCTGCTTTTGCAAGACAAGAAGCCTAGCCCTGAAAGGGGCTATGATGATAAGAGAATGCTAGATGCTATGCCTAAACCTAACTGCTTTTGAAAAAAACAAACCCAAGTGGACTAAGATGAAAAGAAAAAGGAATGCGAGCTAATGTATCTGACTAACTGCTTTTCTGCAGAACAAGGGCTTAGCCCCTGTGGGCTAAGTGATAAGAAGGAAGAAGCATGATAACTGCTGTTTTAATGATAAATGGGAGAGCTGTCACAAAGG
>VXBB01024653.1:44944-55720 GCA_013399915.1 Illadopsis cleaveri | reverse complement strand
GTGTTTTTCCAGTAGTGAGGGGCCAAAACTGGCTGCCTTTAAACATCAAGGTGTGACCTCACCAGTGCCCAGTACAGGTGGACAGTCACTGCCCTGGTCCTGCNTAAACAGCCCTAGCTCCCTCAGCTGCTTCTCATCAGACCTGTGCTCCAGACCCTTCCCCAGCTCCACTGCCCTCCTCAGGACATACTCCAGCACCTCAGTGTTTTTCCAGTAGTGAGGGGCCAAAACTGGCTGCCTTTAAACATCAAGGTGTGACCTCACCAGTGCCCAGTACAGGTGGACAGTCACTGCCCTGGTCCTGCTGGCCACACTATTGCTGATACAGGCCCGGATGCCATTGGCCTTCTTGGCCACCTGGGCACATACTGGCTCATGTTCAGCTGTCTGTGGACCAGCAGCCTCAGGTCCTTCTCTGCTGAGCCACTTTCCAGCCACTCTGTTCCAGCCTGGGGTTGTTGTGACCCAAGACCAGGACTTAGCACTTGGCCTTGTTGAACTCATTCATTCAACTGGTCTCAGCAGCCTGTGTTTGCATGGCTGCCTAGAGAGCATGCACTCCACACAGATGGCTCTTTGGAAGGATGGAAGGATATATGCAAAAATAACCATCCTAAATTTTCCAGTTGTTTCTGGTCAAGTGATAAAAGGCAGATGTTATGTCATGGCCGTGACCTGTGGCCACACCTTTTTCATGTGGTCAGCATTCAGTAGTTCCTTGAAGGGATGGACTATCATGCATCCTCAAGTTGACTGGGCTGCACATGTGCAGAGTGAAGTTCCTGGGTGCTTTCAAGGGCCTCTGGGAGAAGCTAAAGGGCAGACAACCATCAGAATAACACATGCAAATTACTTCTTACTGTCCTCTCCTTATCTATGCACCTGACAGTAGGCTGAATATATTTATCTTGTGCCAGCAGAACACATCAAGTTACTAGCCTGTGGGGAGTCCTGTAACCCACCCCTTATTCAAATGACAGATTCATTTTCTGGTTATAAAATACTATCAGATCCAAGTAAGACTTAAATTGCATCTATTGGTAATTGACCGTGTTGTCTGCATTGCTCTGCCAGAAACAATGGAAGTATGCTTATTCTCCTAAAACACTGTCATAAATGCGCTTCCTGATTTCTTTGCCACAAGTCACTGACAGATGAGCTGCCATAACTTCATGACTCTTAAGGTTCTTCTCTACTGCCTTTTAGCCAGCTAGGCTACAGACCACTGTTGTCACAGATGCAGTCTTTTTGCATCCATCCCACTCCTTTTCCCATCCATTTTGCAATGCGGCTTTTCTGAGCAGTTTTTTGTAAATTCACAGTACAGATGAATGTGTATAGGATGCGATGGTCAGCTTCTCATGTTCATTTTGTGATCACTTCAGTGCACCCGGTTAGCTAACTTCTTATTAAAACACTGGTATTTGTAATGAGGTCCATAGTTTTGGGGAAAGGTTGTATCTGCCCTTCTGCTGCTGCTGCCTAACACTGGAGGTCTAAGTCAGTAGCAGGTTGAGATTCTTGCAGAGTTTGCAGGGTTTGACTCAAGGAAGTGAGAATTCACTGCCTCCTGCAATATGGACAGAAAACATTTACAGATGCTCCCAGCAGAGTCTTCAAAGGGTGAGGCAGAAAAACATGTGTTGAACATGTGGACTTCTGTGGGAGGTGGTTCTGCTTGATAGATATTTTTCCTCTTTCAGTTTTGATGTGGACAGCAGACCCTGAGGGAATAGTGGGGTCACACCTAGGACTGAAAGCTCTGCTTTTGCTGAAGCAACAGGCAGAGCTGCCATTGCAAGCATTTGTATATCCAACACTTATGCACCGCTAAACCACTGATTGGCTTTAGTGGGACAAACATGGTATTGCAAGGAAAGGTGAGCACATTCTGTAATGGACATTTCCTCAGCCTTGAGCCTTTTCATTTTGTAGAAGCTTGTCAACAGAGAGAGAAAGAAAGGCAACTCCTCCTGCTTTGCTTCAATGCTTTTTACCAACTAATTATCATTTATACATTGCACTTGTATAAATGACTATCCCAAAATTAATTAAATCCTTCCAATCTTTAGAACTCCAGTTGGGTTGCTGTATTTAACCATTGTATTTAATCAGTCAGTAGTGGTAGTGGAAGGAAATTCTTGTTTAGAACAGAAAATTGTCTGAATTTTTCAGCTTCTCCTTGTATCTTCCAGAACCCAGATTCTTAAAGGGAAATCTCCTTACAGTTTGCAAACAGAAGTCATATAAAGAAGCCTCCTGCTTGTTCTTCCTGCAAATAACACCATAAGAGCCCCCTCTTTGTCACTCACGGCCCTGCACTGAACAAAATGAGTACACAGGGTCATTTCATACCTCTGGCTCATTCCATGAAGAAACAAGCCATTCCTTCCTTTCCGCCTCGATCTTCAGCCCAAAGAGCAAAGCTCGGCCTATTGCAAGCATGCATAACTGTATCTGATGTACTTGCATGACCTCAGCAGCTTCTGCACAACAGATTTGCAAGAAAACTTTGTACCACCCATGAATCAAAAGAGTATTCCAAGACACTGCTTGTGTTTCTTAGCAATAGTTTCTTTAGTTGATCAAAAACTGGGTTAGGAAGAGGCTGCCAGTTGTTAGCATGAAGTTTTTCACTCAGTGGAGTGCTGTATTTCCTTTATGACATATGTCATTTTCCTCCAGCAAAGAAGCCATCATTTTTTCTTCCTTTCATCAGCTAAGATGGATAGTATCTTAAGAGCATGTGCATCAGCCAAAACTTTCTCAATATTCACAGAACCGAGAAGATGAAAACAAGTCCAAACATTTTCATGCATAAAGAAGTTAGAAGTCTGTTTCTCTGGATACTGTTTGTCTCAATGATACAGCCACTTTGGTATTAATTTGATTGATTTAATGAACAAAGTAACAAAATCACAACATCACAGAATATGCTGATTTGGAAGGGACCCACAAGGATCATCAGGTCCAACTCTTAGCCCTGCACAGCACCACCCCCAAGACTCACAGCATGTTCCTCAGAGCACCTACTGTGCAGCAAGGTAGAAAAAAAAATTGAAGATGGCTCCTTCTCCATTACTCTTGGTGTCTTGTGAGTGCTGGATAGAATGAAAGCCAATGAAATATAATACATTTTTTCAGTAAAGCATCCTGGCATGAGTCTAAGTTCACATCAGGAACACAGCAGGAAGGAATGGAGATGACATTTTTCCATGTTCTAGAACAAAGTCACATTCCAAGCAAAGGAAGGATGGTATAATCTCTGGACGCAGATTCCTCAGTAAAGGATGTGATGCTGTTCAGGAACTCTGATATTCCAATATTTTATATCTGGTCAACAATATTTTTGATGTACTGGAAAAATAAGACATGCATGCAAGTGAAACACAGGACAAAGACTCCTGCCACAGAAAAGGGTCATGAGTAAGAGCGAGCTCTATGCCTTCAGCATGAATTATGAGCAGGTCAGAGGTAACAAATTTCAGTTCCACAAATACTTTTCATGGCATTTAATGTCCTACTGCTGCATAGTTCCATGAGGACGTGGAGCAATTGCAAACATGTGAATGCAGCAAGTGTCCATCTGACTTCAGCAGTGGTTTGTATATGGTCTGGAGTAATCTGCAACCTCAGTACATTTGAGCTGTGTTTGGAAAAGCAGTTAACTATCCAGATGCCTAACATAATCTCTTAGTCTGTGCAAATGGGATAGGAGTGATGCAAACAAATCCTTCCTTGTTGGGTTTTTCTATAAGACTAATTTGTCTGGAAGCACAAATTGCTCCTGTCTAATGGAAACAATTCCTTTCTCTGTCTTCATATCCCCATCTTGAAGTTACTCAATAGATTAAGAAAACTGTAGGAGAATTCAAGAATTTCAGCATGAAAAGTTTCTGAGTAAATTTAGTTTCTTCTTCCTGTTAGAAGTCCAAACCCCTCTAGCTTCGCGGGTCCTCTTTGTCCAATATTAATTTAAAATCTTGCCCAGTCTGAGGTACCCTAGCATTGCAGCCTTTATCTAAAAAATTCTTCAGAGAAAGAGTGCTGAGAAAACTGTTGGTATGGAAATAACAACCTCACCAATACTCACAATCCACAGTTGAGCAGCATCATGACTAATATATTCTAGACTATGCTTCCCATTTAGCCCTAAAAGCTCATAGCCAGAGTTCTAGTCACATGAGATGCTTTTAAGGAAAAAAAAAAAAAAGGGGGGTGGTTTTCAGAAAATAAAAATCTGTTCCATCCAAATTCTCTTTCTTTTGTGTATTGCACAAATCTTTTCAACAGAAATAGCTTCTACAGCAACAAACCCCTTTTGGACTTGTCTGGACTCAAGTGGATACTAGATGCAAACTATAAAGGGAGCTCTGCATTAAACTGGATATACAGACCTTCCATTCTAATCCCTGGGTGGAAGTTTTCCTTCAGTATCAGAAAAAATTACACTGAAGATCCAACCCAAATTTCCCAAGTCAAGAGGGGAATAAACAACCCTAACAAAAAAAAATTGTATTTTGCTCAAAAAAGGCATTAGGTATATAATAAGGATGAGTTTCAATTGATAAAGAGTTAAAATTTTTGCTTTTGTTATGAGAGATTCAGTTGATAAAGAGTTAAATTTTTTTGCTTTTGCTATGAGAGAAAAAAATGGGCTTCAGGAATAAGAAAAACCTGTGCTTTTAACCTTCTGTGTCATGTGGCAAAGAACATAATTGCTTGCAGAGTTACTGAGAGTATGTAAATCCTGTTGAAACAGAACTTCCATGTCTTAGTTAAGTATAAATGTAAGGTAACCTTTTGAAGTCACAGATTGGCAGAGAGGCAACTAAGAACAGTTTGCTCTGCAAATTGCATGCAGACACATCATAACCACCTTAATCATGTTTGCTGTGTAGGTGGAAGACAACTTCAGGAAACATGAAGCAAACACTAGATCCAGCCCTTTTGGGAATTTTGTCATTTTTTTTATTATGAAGCTGTGTAGCTTTTTCTGCTATTGAGTATATACTTCACCATTAGGAAGTTTTATCCTTATTGAGGTAGACATTGCCATCCACCTGACTGCAGTACTGCTTTAAGGTCTAGAGAAGCAGTGTAGGGAGTTCTTTGTGGGGAGTACATAGTGTGTCCATGTGGTGCTCCACAGTAATCCATGGGAATAATCCATGTGTCCCAGATATGTTTTTAAAAAGGGAATTTTGCCACTTTATGAGCTTTTACTTTCCTGGATTTCTCATGACAATCTTCTCATTATCAGACATTAATTCACTATCCTGGAAAATGCCACAGCACAACTTTTGTGGCTTTCTTAGAACCTCTTCATTTTATATAACTCAAATGGAAACACAAACTTAAACATATGCCACTAAAAAACAATTTACTCTGAATGTGCTTTGAGGACTAGTCAACAAAAGGAGTTTGGCATAGTCTCTTCTATAGATCACTTACATTTCTCAGCCCTAACTTTTAACCTAAGGTTCTGCCTTCCCATGATGTCCTTACTATTGTTATTCTGATTGTTCTTTAATGTATGTAGACTAACAGTAGACATAGACTCAGATGTAACATAGTGATGCCTAATGATTTGTATTTCTGTCTGTTGGAAGAAGAAATCTACTGTCATGTATTTACTGCTTGTTCCTTTTTGCTGCCATTGTTCTTTAAATATCACTCTAGTAAATTAAAAAAAAAAATCCCAAGCTAAGAACTGCACTAATTGAAGTGGCATCCTGTAGAATGAAGTTTCTACCTCTTCTACTTGAAGGATTGTCTTCAGGGTAATCCCAGACATGAGTACAGACTGGGACAAGAATTCATTGAGAGCAGCCCTGTGAGCAGGACTGGATTTGCTGGTGGGTGAGAGAATGGATATGACCCAGCCNCCAGAAAGCCAAACGTGTCCTGGGCTGTATCCAAAGCAGCGTGGGCAGCAGGGGAGGGAGGGGATTCTGCCCCTCTGCTCTGCTCTGGTCAGACCCCACCTGGAACCCTGCATCCAGCTCTGGGGTCCCAGCACAGGAAGGGCATGGACCTGTTGGTGTGAGTCCAGAGGAGATCACTAAGATAAGTACAGAGAGTGCTATGAGGAAAGGCTCAGAGGGTCTGTGTTGTTCAGCCTGGAGATAAGAAGGCCCCAGGAAGACTGTATAGCATCTTCCAGTACTTAAAGGAGGCTATAAAACTCAGGGAGAGGGACTTTTACAAGTGTACAGACTGTTGGGACAGGGCAGAATACAATGAATATTGCATTCAGCTTGCTTCAGCTTCACTGAATATAACCCTTATCTTAACCCTTGCCAGATCGAGGAACAGAAGACTGAGAAGTTTCTTAGAAACTCTAGAGAAGAAATCTACTGTCCTAAAGTTTTGGAGGAGGGGTGTGGGAACATATCTGCTTTTGTCAGGGATGTTCCAGAGCACCTCCCTATGCACTATAGAGCCGACTCACAGACTTGTCATTTGTCAGTTTGCTCCAAGCCCTTTTCAAAAATTTCCTGTTGTTTTCATTTGAGTAACCTTTCCATTTTTAAAATGTCATGTTTTCATTTTGAAAGCTTTTTAACTCTTACAGACTATGAAAAATGAAGGGTTTATTTTGCTTTGGTTTTTTTGAGCAGCAGTACAGAGTTTACTTTGTCTTCTAACTCCGTATTTTTTGAAAGCTCCCTGGCTGATTGTGGGTTTCTTTTCTCCCCTTTCCCCCCCTTTTTAAAGTTTTTTCTTCATTTTTTTTTTGCCTTGCCGTGTCTTGCCTTGCCTTGCCTTTTCTTGCCTTTTCTTGCATTTTCTGTCATAAATATTTGTATTTGCTTTATAGTTTGCTTCTTTTTTTGAAGTTGTCTCTTAAAATGGTGCAGCTTTGTACTACATTTATTTGGCATGCTCTCTTCTTCTATTGCTCTCTAAACTTAATGCTGGACCTTTCAAATGGAGTTCCTATTCTAGTTCCTAATTTTGTTATTGTAAGACCTAAGATCTTGTTCTCTGAAGTCTATTGACTGGCATGCTGATTGCTTATTCCTGAACTCTCTTCCTAAATTTATGCTTGCTCTAGAGATAGAGACACAAAATCTTTAATTTTTCACTGCAAAATCTAATGTCTGCTCTCGTAAACTTAATGTGGATCTGCTTTGCAGTGGCACGCTTAATTTTGCTCTGCAGCCCTGACCTTCACAAGTTGCAAATTAATCTTAATTCCAGCCATCATTTAAGCAGTGACACCTTCATTATTTCACTGATAAACCTAATTTTGGTTGTCCCTGAAATACTCTATGATTAATTTCTGAAGAACGGACTTTGAAACATCTTTACTGGAAAAAATAATTGAGGAGCACAACAAAATGATTGCAGTTATTCAATACTAATATTTAATGAAAAAATAGCTAGTAAATATAATTTTATAAGGAAAAGGAATTGAAACTTAGTAATTAAATTCCTAGAAACTTCAAAATATGAAGAAAGATGACTATTCTATTTACCCTAGCATCTTTTCTGAAAGAAAGCAGGGGTCTCAGGGTACCTGCTGAAGAGAACCTCAGCATGCAGTGAACCTGAGGTCAGAAGAACATTTTTCCAGATGAGAGGAGATTTTTTACTGTCTAATCATTATTATTGATTTGTGTTATCATAAGCAGCTGTATTTAGTTAGTTCCTCCTTTTTTTTTTCCCCTTGGAAGAATCTGTCTGTGTTTACCGCAATTTTTAGTTTGTGCTAATCCTAATACAGTTTTGTTCTGGGGTCAATTGAGTAGTTGGGCACCTCTTCTTCCTCTGTAACCAAGCCTCAACCTACTGAGTGCTATCTGCATACCCTGTGGAAAAATAAATGTTTCTTCTCCCTAAGAAACCTCATGGGTACCGTGCTCCGTATATCTGAGGACTCTTATCTAACTGAAGTCCAATTTTCAGGAATTACTGTGTCCAAAACTATACTGGGATTTACTGCTGCCCCCTTACTTTGACCCAGACCTGCCATACTTTGGGCGCATTGTTCTCATGGGGGATGGCTGTTCCTGGTCTCTTCTTTGTGCTTCCACCACTTCAGCACCTGAGTATCGGGTGAGTTTATTCTCCTACACTTTTATGAGACCCTGCACTGCTGTGTTGACTCCTGAGTTACTTTTTAATGGTTACAATGGAGATTTTTGCCAGTGCAAATAATTGTCCTCTGTCTTCTAGATCTTTGTACGTCCTGTCTTGGACAATTAAATTCCTTTGAATGGCTCTCAGTTATGGCCATCAGAAGGGACTCTGATGGCCCTGTAGCTTTGTGATCAGGCGCTGAGGAAGAAGCTTCCAAAATCAACTTCTCCTCATAATTCTTTATCCAGTTGTCTTTTACTCAGTGCATTCCTCTGGCAATCCACCATTAAATGCTGCAGGACCCTGTTTTGCAGTCAAGGTCCTGCACCCAGGGACTCATTACCTGAGCGCTGCAAAGATATTCTCTGGATATCTTGATGATTGTGCCTTCATTTCAGGGTCTCCTTTGATTGGGAGTACTATGGCTAAAGTTGACAGTTTTGAATGGTGAAAGCCTAAAGTGACTTTGTCTTTGGGTTTTTAGCAGTAGCTGGTGTTCAGATAATAAAGCAATTTAACTGTTGAGAAAAAACATTGTCTTCACTGAAGCATTACCAATATGGCAAATAGAACACTATATTGAGTCAACCTCAGTTATCTTTCCCTGTTTGGTATTCAGTACTGATGGGTTAAGGGAGGCAGCACCTGCTTGGTGCTGTGCTTTGCCAAATAATCCCTTGGAAGAACACAAGCTATCAAAACCCCTGACATTCTGTTGACTTTTCCAGTAGGACTTCAGGGAGGTAAATTTGATTAACTGTGAAGTGAAAGTGACTCAGTACTTCCAGGAAGCAAATTCTCTAGTATCCCTTGTATATGTGTTGCCTGCTGAATGGGGTTACTGGGAGTGGCTGGGACTCCTCAGCTCTGCTGGACAAGACACAACATTCCTGGGAACACAAGTGTGTTCCTGAATGCACACATATGTAGCAGTGTGCATAAGGCAGCACATTCACAATTTTCATATTCAACCAAAACAAAAGCATAACCAAACTTCCCACAGTGATCCTCCCACTGAGTTACAGCTCTGAGTTAGGGGATGACATCACATGCCAAAGAGTATGTTGCTGCTTTGTTCCCTGCTTTGTATGGACAGATTGGACACTAGATACTGCCCATATCTAGGTAAGCTGCAGCCATTCATTATTTATCCACATCAGTGTCTACAAGATAAAATTTCCCTTAAGCTTTTAAACTTAGCTGACCTGTCTGAAGCACTGTGACCTCTCTTGCTGCAGGGCCTGAGTGCTTTTATGCCTGTAATGTTACTCAGCTCACAACCCTGCATGCACTGGAGCAGCACAACTGCCCCTCTTACACAAATGGGCAAAATGGGAATGTTGAATGGTAAGAGCTCTGCCAGACAAATCCACAAAATAAGTGAGTGCCTTGCCCCTGTACAATCTTCATGTCATCCCCTCTAGGTGCTGCATAGAGGCTCAGGACCTCTATAACAGAAAGCAGTGACCAACAGCATCAGGTCAAGTTTTGCTGCAGTGGGCAAGCTTGGGGGTGCGGTGGCACTTTGCTGAAAAAGCATCAAAGGATTGATAGATAGTTTTTTTAGTCTTCTTTCCAGGGACAAAGAGTAAAAGAAGGATCAGGAAAGACGGAACAGTGTGCTGGCAAGTCTGGTCTGGGGGATGTAAAAGGGGATATTTGAAATTCAAGACCAATAAAATCCCCTTATCCCTCGTTTGCTCACATTTTTTTGCAAAATGCCAGACTACTGAGAGGATGTATGAACCAAATGTCCTCCTGCTGTGCTTTTTTTCTCCTCTCACAGTTTCAAGATATTCTTCATAATAAAATTTAAGGACAATTAAATATCTTTCCAAACAACAAGATAGCAGCCAGAGGCAAAGTTCCCTAGTGTCCAGCTCCAGTATGAGCTTTCAGACTGAGCCTGGTCTTCTCCCTGGAGTTCTGGGTTTCTCCGGAGTCAGATTAAAAAAAAAACAACCAAAAAAAAAAAACCCCAAAAACCCAGTTGTTGTTGTTTTTTTAAAGAGCATTTAGTTCCTAACAAGAAAGCCATATCATATTTACACAGTCAGCTGTATCAGCCATGACTGAAAAACTGGAAAGTCCTACAGTGAGGGAGCTGACCAGTGCTTTCAACATGTTATTTAAAAATGGTATTTATTGTTTTTGTAGATTTTGGCTACATAGACAAAACACAGCCAGTTAAAAAAAAACTTTAAAAAAATCTGAAAAATGTCTCACAGGACTGAGATACTTTCCCTTTGTGCCTTGTTTCTGGCTAACAGGACTAGTTCACAAAGCATATGGCATCCTTTCTGCTCTGAACACCAGGAGGTACACCACTGACGAACTATCCCTGGGGAGTTTTATGGACCTTCAGACACATTTCTGTAGTTATTCTGCTAATGAAATGAGTCTAATTTGTACCAAATTGGGATCCTCTTAATGCTACTAACTTCCTTTCTCCTTCTCTTCTGCCATTACAGTACTCAGAAACCTTCAGATTTGCACTAGTAGGGCCATCTTCCTCAAGACAGCCTATCATTTCTTTGGCCACATGGAATGTGAATATTATTTCAGCTGTCTCTTTCAGTGTAATCATGATGTTCCAATTCCATACCAACCCTACAAGAACAGTTGCTTAAAAAAAACCCAAACAAATTAAACAAACAAACAAATAAAATATCCATTATAGGATCTAAC
>VXBB01024653.1:4286-44775 GCA_013399915.1 Illadopsis cleaveri | reverse complement strand
TTTGTTTGTTTTGTTTTTGGTTTTTTTTTTTTTTAACTCCTGTGGATGCCTGGTTCAGCATTTATCTTCCACTGGCTGTTCAGTGGAGAGGCACAAATGCACGCAGACAGGAAAAAGTACATGAAATCACATGTGTTAAGCATGAAACCTTTCTGTGGTTGTTTTTGTCTATCCCATCAGGTGTTATTGTAGGTCCTATATTGTGGCATTAGGAGTGGGGGGGATTATGCTCTGGGGTATTTCAATGAGCTGTTCTGCAGAGCTGTTCTGTCTATTTATACTCTTGTAAATATCTCTCTGAAATGGTGCAGAGCTAGCTAAAATTAAAATCATATGTCTTTCCAGTTGTAGCCAGTCAATGAGGATAGGCATTCCTGTCTCCCATTAGAGGATCCCTGTGGTATTTCAGACATCTTGAGGTTGCTGTCATCAGGCTGTCCCTACTAAAGATCACTCTAGCTCTGTAAAAACCTCCCCCTTACAACTGTCATTAGTGCCATGCTAATTGCCTGAGGAGGTAGGCACTCTCTTGCTCCTACACCATGGAAAAAAGGCTGCTACCCTGCAAATAACCTCTGCTGGAAGGCTCCTAGAGCCTGGCAGGCAGTCCTGCTCCAGTGGAGGTTGTCATGGATCTAGTCCTGTGTTCAGAAGAACGCTTAAAGGGTGAAATACATCAGAAGGAGCAGAGAAGCAAGAGGAGCAGGCAGCAGAACTCGTGTGAGTTTGGACAGACCAGTTTGACACCTGGTGTGAACCAGGGAAGTAAACTATGCACAGGGTATTAAGCACAAATAACCTTGTATATTAACAGTCTCCACGAGAGGGAGGGAGGGAGGGAGGGAGGAAGGCAAGAAGGCAGGAAGACAGGAAGGCAGGAAGGCAAGAAGGCAGGAAGATAGGAAGGCAGGAAGGCAGGAAGGCAGGAAGGCAGGAAGGAAGGAAGGAAGGAAGGAAGGAAGGAAGGAAGGAAGGAAGGAAGACTTTGAGACAGGAGGAGATAGAGACACATAATGTCATACAACTCCCTCCTTTGGCCCCATTCCATGAAACTGGTAAATTTTCTCAGATTCTATAAGACATTTCAAGTTTCCAAATGTGCTAGCATCATCTGGTGAAGTACCTGTCATCTCATTTGCTTGGTACCACTGGATAACAAATATGGCTTTCATTTGCCAAATGATGTATGACAAAGCAATTGCTTATGGTTATTATATGGCCACAGTGCACTTCTCACACACAGAGCTGCACTGCAGCATGAGGCTTTGCACCACAAAAGGAAGTCTTGTGTATCTGAGACATCAACAGCTCAGGTCACATTGGGTATCAGTTCCTCTGCCAGTGTGGCTTCTGTGGCCTTTAATATCAGGGCACAGATATTTTCAGCTGCAGCCCTGGACCTTTGCTCTCATCTGTGCAGACAGGTAGACTAAACCAGGTGAGTCAATGTGGGCAAAGTGTTCTTCCACACTCACCTCTGACTACGGTTTTCCTGGCAAAAATGGAGGATGCAGATACTGAGATCTATAAGCTATCGATAAGGATGGAGGGTGTGTGGTGTGAGGGAGCAGTGACTTCCCCTCTTTCCAAACAGAAGCTGCCCTCAGAAACACATCTGCAAAGTATTTCAGAAGAGGCAATCCTCAGCTTGAACACCATTGGCAATCAAACTTGTCAGAAATAAGCTTTTAGCCACAGAAACAGAACTGAAGACCTCTCTCACAGTTTTCCTTCCAAAATGTCTTGTTGAACCACAGTTCTCTGTTTACAGATGAGGATAATGACTTCTGATCTGATATGCAATGACTAGCTGCATGTAAGTAAGAAAAAAATATTTTAAAATATAAAGAAATAAGAATTTTTATTGAAGGTTTGATGCTTCCTCTTCATTTAAACAGAGGAATCCAGTTTATATTCTAGAACAGAAAAACGTTAATTTCTCTTCTTATTTTAGACACATTTTAGGGACTTTTTTTCTTTTCCTTCCTGTTTGAAGGCCTTTTCTTACCTCAGCTGCTGAAAGTATGCAGCTATTGATTTTTTTCATCAGCCATCATTACCACAAGTAAACAGATGCAGTTAAGAATTTCACCAAAGTTGCAAAGCAAATGCATAGGTTCATCTTTCATCCCATATTTTTCCAAGCCTAAACAAGAGAGTGCTCTTGTGAAAGGAAGCCTGCAAGACTGAGATCAGAGAGAAGGTAAAACCAAGAGCCACAGGAACTCTAGATTATACACAATATTAAGGATAACAACCAGACATTTAGAAAATTATGATAATTTTTAGAAATATAATTTACTTACAGACTCAGGGTTTTTTAGGTGATACAAGCTACATGTTACCCTTTGTGCACATTTTTAAACTAGATTATAGAAGAAACATTTTTCAGGGAACAGGGTGAGAGAATTTGCTGACTTGTGAGGATCTGGGGCCTCTCTGAGATCATCAGTAGTCCTTGGAGGTAGAAATAACACCTTCTGTGGGGCTTTTTTATTTTTCTGGTGCAAGGGTGACAGGGTCACCATCAGTAGGCAAGAGATGAAAGCAAAGATATATGGCGAAAGCATCTCATGGGAAAAGAAGAGGAAAAAAAATGCCTTTGAAATACAACTCATTCCCAGAATGGAGTTTCTCACATATGTATTTTAACTTTGTTTTCTGGAAGTGTAGTTTGCATGAAAAATGCTTGTGCCCCTGTATCACTTGCTTTGCACAACCACTATTTTCTGAAATATAACTCCTTTGTTTTCTGACTTGTTAGGATCTACATGCTACAAGTACCTACTCCTGAAAGGTGGCATTGAACAGTATGCTATACAGATCATATAATGGCATTACGTCTAAGAACGTAAAAATAATTACCTGCAGTAAGTGCTTAAAAAAAAAAATAAGGCTTTTCACTTCTCTGGAAACCAGGAACTATACAGCTGACAGAGACCTGGATGATAAGAATCAAGTTCAAACTGCAACATGTCCAAAGGCTGGTGATGTTTGGATGAAGAACTTTTCATTAGAGCATTGCTACTGCAATGAATACTGAATTTAGCACCATATGCAACACCAAATTCTCTCAAATCTCCTGTGGATGCAAAATCTTGGGCTGGGCACATCTGTGCTGAGCATCTCTGGCAAAACCTGAGGATATCAAATTTGTGCCAGATGAACATCATGTTGATTTCTGCCCTCTACTGGAAGTGAATCCAGAGGCACTCACACAGCGACAGGAAACTGGAAATGCAGTTGGTGATAGAAAAACACCTCCTTGCACACACACATGGGTGATGCCACTTATTTTATGCTTCTGTTACAGCTGAACAGTTTCACCTGTTAAACTGCTAATTTGGATGGATACAGAAACTGAAATAGTTGTGGAATTGTAGGTCTGAAGCACTTTTGCAAATGCAGTGAGGATTTTAAGATCATGGGTGAAGAATAAAAAATCCCAAACCACCACATGGTGTCATTTTTACATATAGTAGTGCAGTGTAAATTTGTTTCTTTGGGCCCTAAATAAGTAGTGTGGCAGTCATATGCAGGTCACAGAAACAGGTACCTATCCTTTCCTGCTAGCCTGACATTCAGGGGATAGCTGTCACAGGCTTAACCAGTGATTGCCAGATTTCTTCTAAGTTATGGCTAATGATAGCTATATTGGCTTGTAGGTATGTTGTTCTGCTTGAGAATGGAAGACAGTGGTTTGTTACAGAACTCTGGGGACAAAAAAGGCAATTAAATATTAAATAAGGAATTAATTAATACAAGAATATAGATGAAATTACGAATGACAGTGTAAAGTTAAATATGAATGAATGGAGTTTCTTCTCTATTACAAAGAGAAGAAACTGGTATCAAAGGACAAGAAGGCACTGCATGGTGCAATGTGTACTCATAGTATAGTCACCTCAAGTGAGAATCTCAGTCCCTTTCAGGATTTCACTGATGACCCCTTCTCTTTGAGTATTAAAGAGTTTTGCATTCCAGTGAATCTAATTAAAGACCAGTATCTGTAATTTCTGGTTCTTTCTCCCTCTTTTCTGTATGTTTTGCCAGCATGGAATCCTGGGCCAGTGTTGCTTCGTGGGTATTTTTATCTAAACAATTAAATCAATATAGAATTTCTGTAAATGCCTAAATAAGAAGGATGGACAGTCTCTTACTTCTAAACTTTCTAGTTCTCCTTTCACTGCTTGGACTAGCCCAAACAGGAGAGATGGGGCTAAACCAAGCCTCTGTGTTTGAGTCTTGCTTATATTCTGTTATTTTGCTTTTCTTTTCTTTTTTTACCCATCAGCCTAAGGAAGCATCATACACAAGACTGTGGGGTTCAAGAACAAGTATTCACTGAGAGGAAATTTTCAAAATTACAAAATTACAAATTACAAAAAGCTGCAATGCATTTTCCTATTTAGCTTCTAATCAATATTAGGACTATTTTAATACAAGAGGATTTGTGTTCTAATAAGCATGTAGTATGCTGCCAAACAGGAGAAAATAGCAGAGTTTTGCATTTGAAAGTATGAGTTGGTATTTTTTAGGCTTTATGGAACCTTAAGGATTTCCTGTTAATTACCATGTCCTGCCTTGAACAAGCTAGACATTTTTCCCATTCTGTTAGCCTGCTTTTCATTCTTTGTGACTCCTCAGACTCCTTTCTATCAGCCCTTGCAGATGTGAATTCTCTTGCAGGAACAGTGAAGAATTTCAAAGCAATTACGAGGTGTGTGGTTAACCTTTGGGAATCTTCACAACTGGTGTCTCTTAACATTACTCCAAACAGCTTCTCCTCTAAAGATAATTAAGCCAGTACTTCTGTTTTTCTGGTTTTGCTTCTGCCCCTTGGAAGTTTAAAATTTTGATTAGAAGATTTATGTTTTCTGAGCTGGTAGCAGAATACAGATTCAAGCTACATATATGTGCAATGAGCGGGCTGGAGAAGTAGGCAGGGAAGCTGCTGAGATGGCTTGTGGAAAAACTTCAGGCCCAACAGAAACCCACAGCATATTTTCCAAAAGAAAAACCCCAATAAAACCTCACTGGATTCGTGGTCTGATTTAATTTCTTCCCCTGCAAGCTTCATGAAGGCAGGGGAGCTGGTGACTCAGTCTATCGCTGCCTGCCGAGCCGTCCTGCGGCCTGAGTGGTGATGACGGGGAGGAGCAGGCTCTGAGTCACACTCTGAGCTTCTCTGCAGCACCAAGCTGTGCTTCAGGAGCAGCCTTGTGCATCTCAGCTTCACTTCAAGTGTGTGTTCTCACCATTTGCAGTTGTGTCACATGCCTTGTGCGAGCTGTAATTTTTACCCTCTCCCCAGGGAGGGTAGGAGGTGGCTGCATTACTACATCCAGACACAGCTCCACCACCTCTAGTGAGTGCAAAGGAGGGGTCAGCCACAGTTTGTGTGAAACACCAGGGTGTTTCTCTCTGTCCCCCATTTTAGGCCAAGGAGGGTGTGTGCTTTTCACAGCCCTGTGCCCAAACCTTTGGTCAGCAGCCAACCCCCTTCTCACCAAACTGCTGAACTTTTCTAGCTTATGCTCCCCACACTTCAGCTGCTGCTCCAGTATTGACACAACTGTCAGCTTAACCCTGAAGAGGCAGCACTGCCTTGTTTAACTTCAGTTTATTTCACTTTATCTAGAACAAGCACTGTCTTTGCCAAGTTTGTTTTTTTGTCTCTCCACTCTTCTCCTGGATTGGAGGGGAATTAATTTCCAGCTGTGCAGGAAAAGAAAGAGAAAAAAGAAAAAAACAATTCACAGTGCAGCCAAATTTCAATTGAAAGATGACATTACTTTTACTGAGCTGTAAATAAAGATGACATGCTGCTCTTTTATGAAGGAACGGGAAAAGAGAAAGCATACGTCCATCAATATGAGTAAAGATATCTGCAATATCATTAATTTAACAGCATTTCACATTACACTATGGAGAATGCTTAGCCGAAGATCTAGAGGATGAATGGGCTAAAACAGGAGGAAATTGCCCCCACTTCTGAAAAGATCATTACATTATTAATAGACTCCTGGGCAAAAGCTTCTTTATTGCACTGGGGTCAGAGGAAGTCCAGTCTTAAGAAGATGGGACACAGACAATGACTCAGGATACAGCAGTGTCATAAGAAAAGGGAGCTAGTGGAAAGGTGTATGCTGCTCATCAACAAGATGTGAGGCAGCACTGTAGGAAACTGCTGTGCACTTACAGTGGCACAGCTTTAATTGCAGTTACACTCATTTTGCTCTGAATAAATGCAGAACCTAACTAATTTGGATTTATACTGGGCTCTGCCTGTCCTAAAACTGATTTTTTTTTCTTTTTCCAAATTTTAAACAATGAAAATTCAGAGTACAGCTGGCCCTCATTTCAACCAGGTATTTCTCTCTACTCCTTTGTTAGGATCTACCCTAACACGGAGGGTACTTGGCTTAGGATTTACATGCCAAGTGTGGATTTTACCATCCTTCAGAGCTCAGATTCCTAGCCAGTGGTTCAAGGCAATATACAGGACTTAGAGTGATATCATTTCACTCAAAACCTTTCCTTCCTGTTGCTAAACTGGGGCCATCATTCCTCACCTTTTTGCTATTCTCAGTTCCATGTCCTTTGTTGGTACCTCTGTCCTGCTCAGGTACAGAGACATCTCTGTAACGCAGACACAAGAAATGTTCTTTGTTTTGCATGTCCAGGTCAGTGTATGGGTGCAGACAGACCCTGTGCCATGCTGTCTCTGATGGCCACCCCGCCTTTGGGCAGGAATCCCTCTTACCTGTGGGGACAGATCTGTGTCTCTGCTTCCAAACAAACTTCCTTTTCATGAAACAGCCCAGTTGCCAGAAAACCACACATGGCTGTGGCTGAAAAACCAAGAATATGATTCTGTCTCAGGGATTTTCTGCCTTCGTGCTGCGCTCCAGCTGTGCTTTCGTGGCAGATGACATCAACGGCGCTCCTCAAGACCAGCATGTAATATTCTCAAAGCAATGCAGAAATGAATTAATTCCAAGTATGCCCTTAATCTCAGAACACATCTTGTATATGCCTTTACTTTTGCACATGCAGGAACCAAACCTTCTTCTTTCTCCTCACCCTAAGTGGTCTTGAAGTAACTAACATAAAATAAACATGCAAGGTTGTATGTATTCCCTACAGACTGCAGGTTTTTGCAATGTGTGTCTCATTAAGATCGAATGGGTTAAGGGAATAGCAAACCTGGCACTGAGTAATAAAACAATCATGACGGTCCTTGTGCAAGCCAAAGCTTTTAAAGAAATTTACCACCAAATTCAACATTTCAAAAAGTGTCCTTTATTTTCACAGGTACAACTACAGCACTTAATCAATTCATGTCCTGACTATCTCAGACTGAATACAAACTAATAGGGGTACCAAAAAATTAGGAGACATAAGTCTCATCTCAGTCCTGCAGCTTTTTGGTCAAAACTCTACAGAGCTGGTAAGAAATATTTTCAAAAAATTCAGCAATTTCTACATCGCATCATAAAAAAGAATCCCCATTGACACTACATCTCTTTTAGGGCTTGTTTTAGATCCAAATCCATTTGAACAATCCTGTGAAAAGTTAAATATCTCACAAATGTGTTATATCTCTTTTGACACAGTAAGAAATGGATTTGGTTAGACTGATGTAATTTCACCAGAAGAACTCTGTGGTGCTATGATCCTGAGCTGATTGCCCATTGACACAAACAGTAAGTTTTTCACCTTTTCTAGAATACCATACACAGCCTTGAGCCCAAGTCTGCTCAAATTGTTTCTTGAACTTCACAGGCAGCTGTAGCACAAGACTATGCACTGCTGCTGCCATTGTAGCCTTCATAATGATACGCAGCAGTGGGCAAAAGTGGTTGATAAATATACGCCAAAATTCAAATTGAAAATGAAAAGAAAAATAACTATTTTACATTATTGTTGGATTTTATTTCCTGTGGGTTTTTTCTATCAAATAGTTGTATTTCTCTTGTTCATCCTCCATCTCATGCAGCTGTTTGCTTGAGGCTACACTGAATGAATGAACATGAATGAAGCCCCAGGAAATGCATTTTTACAAGGTTTCTCCTGTTCACAGTGGTGAAAAAAGCTAAAAATGTGAGTAAAGCAATTGCTGCAGGGTTAGCTACTGTAAAATAGAGAAAGGAAGTCACTACATAGTACCAAAAGTTGTTGAGCATGTTTTCTTCTAATCTAGCTGTCCTGAGGCTTTTGTTCAGGGTTTTGTGGTGTTTTGGAATGATGTCTGCTGCAACAGGTTGGATAGAGTGAAACTTGAACAATCTGGTGAGACCAAAGGAACAGATTAACTACCATCTGCTTTACTTGCCTTCTAGTGTTCCTGACTATAGCCACTCAGTTAAGAGGGTCCTTTGCCTGAGGCCATTGATTCCCTTACAGTGCAGAAAAGGCTGGAAGGGCACCTGTCCACATGAACCTCTGTTAAGGGATGTGAGGTGGGACCTCCTGGCCTGTTGCACCATTTAATTAGTAATTTGTAATGGGGTAACCATTAGCATTGATTAAAGAAAAAGAACCTTGGGCCCCTGGTGGTGGTAGTGGTGTTGGACTGACATCATGCTGACACCATGATAGGTAACATGCCTTGATGGCAGTGACTCTTTTAAGAAAAGGTATGTGGTTGACAAGCTCACCATCCAGTACTGGTCTGTAGTAATGAGGCACAGCTTCTTGGAAGCTGTTGCAACTCTTGAATTCTTGGGGGGTTTTGTTGGGTTTTTTATTCCCAGTTTTTGTCATGATGGGCAACACAATTTGCCAAGGATTTGTTCCATTTCCATCTTGGGTTCGCATGTACTCCCAGGTTGAAATTTTCCTTTGGTCACACTGCCAAAAACACCTTCGTTTGAGTGGGAAATTTTCACTGAGCACAGGGAAGCCTGATCCCACAACTGGTACCATTGCTCACCAGACAAGTAAAAGTAACTCCAGGTACACCAAAGGCTCCTGTATGAGGCAGTGCAGAAAGCCTCTCTCCTTTGCACTGCATTTACCAATACCCTAGTAAAAAACCATTGTCAGATGTTTTAACTACAAGACACAACCCAAAATCAAATCTCTCATACCCAGGTAGATGGTGTAGCATCTGCTGGTTTTATAAGGCTCATGATCCAATCCTGACAACAACCACCAGCACCCATTTATGAAATGTTGCTTCCAAGAGGATGATGAGCAGGACAAGAGGGAGCTGTGCCACCTGTGGGTCTGGAAGCGACCTCTCTGCCGGTCACAAGGAAGCAGCAGCAATGTTCTAAACATCTGACATACGCAACACCACAAAACATAGCAGGGACTCAAGTGGGTGATAGTATGGAAAACATGTTAAATATTTTTGGGCTCTTGGGGTACAGTGGATGCCTGTCTAGGTTAAATGCAATTGAAGGGGCAGACACTCCGAAATTACCTACTATCCCTTTTATTTTTAACTGCTCCCCTTATTACCAATAAGGAGAGAGACGAATGTGAGAAGTTATAAGTGAAAAAATAGGAGTTTACTAAAAATCCAAAACAAATAACAACTAACACGCAAAATAGCAGTAAACAATCAATGGATACAAAGTGCTAAGTTCTCACAGGCTGCCTGGAAACAAAGAAAACAGGGTGGTGGAGAAGCCCCCGCCCCACGATGGCACCCTCAACAGACAGCCTTGTGTGGAGCCAGAGAGCGAATGAACAAAACAAAATGACAAAACCTCCCACTTCCTCCCAGAAAACAAACAACAGGGAACAAGGACCAAACAAAAAGAAAACCTGGAGTCCAAGACCAGGGAAATGTCCCCTTAATCTCTCTGGTGGTAGCTGTTGTCTGTCAATCTCTCTGTTGATAAAAGCTGCTGATAGACTCTGGCGTCTGGAAGTCAGGAAAAGAAGAGCTCATCGAATGAGTGGCATCGCAGTGCCAACCTCCCTGCCTCTCCCATGGCCAGCTCAGCCCAGCAGCTGCTGGCACTGTGGTTCCCTGAGCTGCTGGCATGTTGCAGGGGAAAGGAAATGGTCCCACCGAGCACCAAGGAGCGGCAGCCTGGCCCCAAATGGCCCCAGCTCCAGGCTGCAGACAGGGACTGTGGAATCTGCCTGAAACAGTTCAAAAATCCTTAAACAGTTATTACACACATTACATTATCTTATGTTCAGTCTTCCAGGATTGCAAACAAAGCCTAGGTTATGCTGTTTATTTAACTTCAGCTAGACTTAAGTCCACCCTCCTGGTTTTTTGTTGTTGTTGTTGCTGATGCTACTGGTTTTGGTTTTCTTTCCCTCGAATCTTATTATTTTTAATTAAAATAAATAGCTTCAATGTATTTTTTTCTGAAATAATGCAGACTATCTAAAGAATGCTAGAGTAGTTATTTTCATTCACTTCCTTCTAAAACTTCCATTGTAATTGGAACATGCTTTGAACCACTTCTGAAGTTCCTGTCTAGTTCTTTGCACTATTTTGCACTATTTCTTTCATTGTTTGCTTCCTCAAGTGCTATCAGGCAGGCTTTTAAGTTAGAAATTGCTGTAGATAAACTGTCTTGGTATTTCTCAAGGGAGAAGTGTGTGTTACCATGGCTTGTTCTGCCCTTGTGCTCAGGTACACCTGCAGTATCAGCAAGTGCTCAAGGGATCTCCTGCAGTGGGATGTGTCACAGAGCTGAGACCAGGCTGAAGACTTTTCCTCTCCTTAACATATACACACAGTATCAAAATGCTGCTGGCATAGATCATTTAGGCCAACAGACAATTCCCATCTTTTTCTTCAAAGAATGGGACATGCTACATACAAGGCACCCCAGAAAATATACTGATCCAGCCTGCATCAGTCAGCCTTACAGATATTCTAAGTGATATCAGTGAGCATTACTCATGTCCACTCTTCCATTTCTGGGAAATATCATTAACTCAGTAGTAACATGTAAGTTCCATGTCAGCATCCCTTGGCACATTGACCCTGTTTCCAATAACCCACTCCTGGCAGGAAAGTGCTTTGCACACCCCTTTTCTCCGGTTCTATGTCACTGCCTATGGTTTCATCATCTCTTGCAGGCCAGCTATGGGCAGCCCTCAGTGATATTGAGGGCTACTCAATACTGAATAAATACTGAAAAGATATTTGGGCCATCTAGAAACTGTTGTATTTGGTTTGATTCACTTCTTGCTTGGATTGCAGGTAATATTTGCAGACCACTGCCCCTCTGTGCTGGAATCATCTTCTGCCTTTTTCATAGGTATGAACTATTTTGTCCCATGCATGTGCTGTTGTCATCGCTCCATGCAAAACACACAAAGACAACAGAGTGGTTCTAAAACATTTATATTTAAATTCATTTACAGAGGGAGATCAATCTGTGAAGTTTGGCTAAGTAAGAAATGCTTAAGGAAGAATTAGAGAAGATACAGAAATACCCTGTGTTTGAGCTGCCACAAAACCAAAAATGGATGAATAACTTTGCTGAAGTTCAGAAGCAGCATCTGAAGTGGATCAAACACAGGCTTGTTGTTGGAGATATAGCTCATGCTCTTTTCAAAGTGTAAGTTGTTGCTTGCATTGCTATGATGAAAAAAATTAGGTAAGTTTAACTTTCCTATGGAATTTGTTGCTTGTCTAAAGCTGAGTTTGTGGTGAATATCAGAAACTCCTGCTAGGTAAGGGTCTGAATAAGGCTGAAGTAATTGCTGATTGGAATTTGCAGAAAATGCCAAGGACAGAGATTCTTGAAATTACTAGTAGCATTAGTTACTTTATAATTCCACATGACTGAGTTCTAGAAATTTCCTAAGATTTCTGAACAAATGTCATAACATTAAGAACTCTGGTAATATCATATAATCTTAAAGAAATCTGCACACTAGTGGTGCTTCTTCATTAAAATGTGGAATGTTTCGTCCCCTTGTAGGGACACAAGGTAAGCTCCTAAATTAAAAAGGAGGCCACCATAATTATTAAAGAGACCAGTCACTTTCAGATGGTGCCTGACAGGATGGAACCCAGCAACACACTAACTCTGGAAAATCTCCTGATTTATGCTGTGGACATCTGCATGTATTTCATGATGCTAACCAAAACTTTGTTGCCTCAGAGGCAGACAAGCACCATTCCCAGCTCTGAGAGAGTCTACAGATTCCCAGTCTAGTCCTGACTGACAGTGAGCTAACCCAGTGTTTAAGAGCTGCTTGAGACTCATTGTGCTTTCCTTTGTACAGGCAAAACAATGTTGGCTACAGCTCTCTTCTCTCCTCTTTCGCCGCTGCAGCTCAGGTTGCATCCGCTCTCAGGTATTTCTTCCCCATTCTCCCAGATCCTGGGTCTCTCCCCAGGTTTTTGAGATGTAGGGTTTCAGCCCAACCAACTGCACCTTCACTCACTCTAAACATCCTGGCCCTTTTTGACACCCTTCAAGTCCCAAGTAGTCACAGAGGGAAAATACTGCAATGGAATTGCTGTTGCTTCCCTATAAAGCAATGAAACCATAATTTCCTTCCTACTGCCTCTCAAAGTCACTCCATCAGCTTTGCTAGGTCCCTTGTTCCACCTCCTAGGCAGGCTTCATGTCTCAAGTTTTTGGATGAAAGATTTGCAGGTTTACGTGCAACTGCACCTTCTCTAAATTAAGCATTCTTGGTTGTCTGCAGGAGAAGCCAGATAATATTCTCAAACTTTCTTGTGGTTTTTGTTTGTCTCTGTCTTTCAGAAAGTGAGGAAGCAAATGCATATTCCTGCCAAGGCTTCCTGAGCTTCAAGTAATTTGAGGGATTTGTCCCCCAGCTGAATCTGTTTAGTTTGAAGTGTCTTCTTTCACTGTTAACACCTTCTTCAACCTCTCCTGAAAATGTTTGTGTATATAATCATTTAACTGCACTGACTGTGCAGTTACACTGGTTTGCTTTTATGCAGGGGAAAAAAGTCATTGCTGATTGCCAAAATCATTTTAAATGCACTCACTCTTCACAGAAATAGGGCCACTAGACTTGTAGGTGTTCAGGAAAAGAAAATTTTGCAGTAGTTTTAATGACAAATAGAAGGTAAATATCACTGTCAAAGCCATCCTTATCTCCAAAGGGATGTCTGTGGCTACAAAAACTGAACTTATGTGACCTCTTCCTTCTGTCTTTTTTGTAGGTAAACAGCTGTGTTCAATTACCCTGCAGGAATGCCGATCCCGGGATGGTGCAGAAGTGAATGTGCCATATGAATCCTGCAGCCATAATGAAGAAGAGAAAGATCATTGAATAATGATGACTAATGACCCATTTCCTATGTACACGATCTATCCAGAGACATTATCTGATCAGCTCGTGTTGTTTCAGCTTCACTTCTAAAACAAATGTGTTTCAGAGCACAGAAGCCACTGGACTGACTCAGGGAGAATGTATGCTACACTACTGTAGTCTTCCCAAATCTGTATTAAAAATATATTAAAAACTAGAACTTCAGAAATGACTGCCTCGAGGCAAAAATGAATCCCTTCTCTTTCCATATCCCCTCCCAGGCTTTAAGAGTTCTACAGCCTTGTTCACAACACCCTGTGCCATAGACACAAAATGTCTTTAATTATGGAAATGGAACATTAATTTCTACACATGTTTAGTTTCTAATCTGTTGTTTTGGTTTCAGGTATATAGAGAAAGCTTGTGTACCCGTCACCTGATCTGTTTTTTGGTCAGTAGTGGATGTGTTTTTCTAATAAGAGGTGCTACCCCACCCAGTAAACTGTCTGTATAGTCACACCGAGGTAACACATACTCAGCAGCAGTGGCTCCAAGCACACACACAATTATGTGAAAGGCAGCTGGCTAGTGGGACATGCCACACATGTTTAATATATGTGGGAATGTACTGAACAACCAGAGGGAAGAGTGTTAATTTTCTTTTGTCTTACATGTGAAAATTAAGATCTTTCAGATGTAAGTTGTATTATGAATGACTGGTTTGAATTTGTAATTGGAGAGGGAGGCTCAGAAGAGGAAAAGGAAATACTTTTTCAAAAATGGATGAGTTATAAAATTTCCATAGAGATTGTTTGAAAAATGTAAAAAATGTAATGGCTATTTTACATCTACATGATCATTTTTCCTGTACTATTTCTCCTTTGCAGAACAGAAGTGTATATGTGCAAATTTTAATTACCTACAGGCATAAAAACTGCCAAGTAACACAGGAGAAAAAAAACAGCAGGAGAATTTGTAAGATATGAAAATAAGGAAAAAAGAAAGATGTCTGTATTTGCAGATGGTAAATAAGCTAAAAGATTATAAATCAGCTAAAGAACAATGGAGAAATCCTTTACAAAACTTTGATTTTTGTTCCCCTCTGGAAGATCCAGATGCCTTGGGAGGCTTCTGACAGCCTTCCCAGAGCATGGATCAGTGGTGCTCAGGTGTTTGAGCATTGCAAACACACCCACACCCAGCTCTCCTTTATGAGGACATCACAGGTCACACACAAGTTTAGTAATGGACAGGCATATTTTATGCATCATCATCATTCTGCAGTTTCAGAAAACTTGGCTTAGAAAGTCATGCTGAATCTCTCCAAAGACATTTTTTCTCTATTTGTAATCATCCTACCAAGAGAACTGTAATCTAAACATGGCCCAGACTCATAAATATACACTATCTCTAGGAGAGGTACACAGTTCAACCAGTTGGTTTCAGTGTGTTTCTCAGTGTTTACCGTGAACTACTCTGTAAAACAACTTAAGGGGAACAGACCATCTCATTGGACTGTCAGATTTCTATTTTGAGCCATGGCATTTTACCAGCTGCCCAAGAATTTATGCAGTGTCAAACAAATGCAACCAGATCCAAGCAAGTAATGATCAACCTTTCTCTAGATCAGTTTTGGGAGACCCTAAAACTCATAACCATTCTCAGAATAATCCTCTGGGCACCAGAGGACAAACTTTAGACAAAATCATTTCCTCCAATATTATCCTAAAAGGGCTGCATTTTGTCTGGAGTGGTTGTCTCTAAGCAGTGTTTGAACAATAAAGGATGGCACAAGAAGTAGTTTCCAGCCTTTGTTCCCTGCATGACATCCAAATTCACAGCAGTAATGAAGAGTTGTTTTCTTTCAGACCCTGTACACTGTAAATCTCAAAATACTAAGACATCACTGTCTGATCCTGTTCTTGTTCCTATTGGCAGAACTTTTAATACTGCTCATGGTGACAGCAAAATCTGCCTGGAAATGTGCATATTTCAGATATGCCCATACATACAGGATTTACTCCTAAGTACCTCTTACTTTTTCTGCATTTACTCCTCCTGGCAGCAGGTTTGACCATCTTCCCATGGATAAGAGTAGCATGTTTACTATTATTTCATGATGAAATAGTATTACACATTTGTGTGTTCATTTTGTATATATGTATGTACATGCGTGTAGTCAGGCTTCTGTTCTGAGCAACAACAAAGAAAAGACATATATGACAGTAAGACATTTAGACACAGGTCTTCTGCCTTGTTAAGGTATTTTAGCTATATTCATGACACTGTTTTAGTCTTATATAAAGTTTCTTTTACCAAAAATCTATTGGTGGGTTTTAGTTATATATCCAGACTTTCAATGCCACAACACAGGAAACTACACAAACACAGGCAATCTGCACAATCACTCCCAAGAAAGGTCATGCCCCATATGGAACCCTTTGAATACTTACACACAGGGGTCAGCAGTTGTGCTTAATACTGTGAGATATTTCTCAATGACATTTAAGTCATATGTATTTTCATGTTTAGAAGCTAATTCTGTTATCAGATTTCTAAGAAATACATAAAGATTTCTTCCAGGCTCCCCCAAAGCCAGAAAACAAGCTATTGTCTATTATTTGATGGCACACAAAGGTGACCTCAGTCATAGATAATGGAAATAATGAAAACGTTCTCTTGAAAGGAAGAGTGGCTGTGGAATGGTCCATCCAACCATTGGAGTGGCTCATCCAACCAGAGGAGACTTTAGACATTTTCAATAGTGAATGCCTAGGCTATCCAAAGCTCAGTGTTGCAAAACAGGAATTAAGTAGCAACAGCAAGGAGTGTGTGATCCTCCCATGGATGCACACATCTGTGGCAGAGCCAGAGCAGTCTGACAAATTAGGACTATAACAGACGTATTGCAGGCACACTGTGGTGTTGCCTAAATGCATGCTCATCCTTCCAAAATCATAGAATTATAGAAAGTTCTGGGTTAGAAGGGACATAAAAGATCATCTAGTTCTGACTTGCCTTAACATGGACAGGGACACCTTATACTGGCTCAAGTTGCTCAAAGCCCCATCCAACCTGTTCTTGAACGCTTCAGGGGATCCACAAATTCCTTGAGCAACCTGTGCCAGTGCCTCAAGCCCCTCACAGTAAGGATTTTTTTCTTGATATCTCATCTAAATCCACCTTCTTTCAGTTTAAAGCCATTACCCCTTATCCTATCACTACATGCCCTTGTCAAAAAATCCCTCTCCAGCTCCCTGGTAGGCTCCATTTATATACTGGAAGGTGCTAAATGTTCTCCCTGAAGCCTTCTCATCTCCAGGCGGAACAGCTCCCATGCTCCCAGCTATCTTCATAGGAGACCTGCTACAGCCATCATCTTTATGGCCTCCTCTGAGCTCATTCCAGCAGTTCCATGTCCTTCCTGTACTGGGACCCCAAAGCTGGATCCAGGGTTCCAGATGGGGTCTCGCAAGAGTGTCGCTGAGGGGCAGAATCCCCTCCCTCCCCTACTGCCCACGCTGCTTTGGGTGCAGCCCAGGATATGGTTGGCCTTTTGTGCTGTGAGTGCACATTGTTGAATCATGTTGAATTTTTCATTCAGCAACAACCTCAACTCCTTCTCTTCAGGGCTGCTCCCAATCCAGGGAGAGCTAGAAGTGGGAGGAGGCTCAGCCCTGCCTGGCTTTTCCACCTAGACTTCTGCCTAACAAAGGAAAGCTATGAAATAATAATCAGTGAGAAAATGAAATATCTTATATTATGCCTCCAGCCCCACCCATCATATAATACAGGAATGTAAGAGATACTGCTAAGAACACTGACTCAGGTTTATCCCAGTATAACTTTAGGACAAGCAACAGAGACAGAGCTGCAGTAGCTGAAACTAGCTTACTATGTCCAAAATCCAGATGGAATAATGTGTACAATGTGTCCTGCTACATAGGTCTCCCAGTTGGAGCTCATGTCCTCACCTCATAAAAGAACAAATGTATCTCACAGGTAGAGTGAAGGCAAAAAACATTAATGCTAGTTAAAATGGCACACATTGCAGACTATGACTTCCCTGCTCAGGCTGAAATGCCTGCTCAGCAGCAGCAGCTTCACCTCACTGGGAGGAGCTCTCATGCTCTGGGAGGAGCAAAACTAAATTGGTTGTTCTGTTTTTTCTCTTTATTGGATGATGCCAATGTAGGTTTTCACATGCACTCTTGGAAACCATGCAAAACCTTAATTTTGCCTGCAGCTGAATCTGTCATGAAAATTATCAAAATATCTTGTCAAATTTCAGATGAAATCTGCCCGTGGTTGTGATCTGACCCAGGTTCATATGAAACTGCCAGTTCTGGCTCTCCAGAACATGCTCATGATGGAAACCTTGTCAGAGTGCTCCCTTGCTGGTCCCAGCAGCTAGAGTGCAGCGCCACAGAACGGAAGGATAAATCACTAGTGACCTCACTTGTTTCTGTCTTGTATTCCTGTTCCATTTATGCTGCAGCAGAGACAACAGGTGGGCAGAAAAGAGGAAAGGCTGTAGTGCAATGCAACAGGCACACATCTGACAGTGTTAAGGTTCTGGACTGCTCTTCGTAAAAGTAATTTTGTGATGTAGTTCATAGTCAGCACAGAGACAGTACATAACCACTCAGAGCAAAGCAGACTGGGACTTTTACCGATTGGGTATTCTTACCTTACCTTGGATGAGAAAACAGCATTGGTCCTGCTGCCCAACGCTCCCACTATAATTCTAGTCTCACAGTCTCTCGGTGCAGGATGAGAGCAACCCGAAGGGGACAGGATGACAGCAACCTTAAGTTTTATTTTTCTAAGCTTTTCTATTGGATCAACACATGAATTCCCCACAAATTCTTGTGAAATCTAAATCTGAACACAGGAGTGACAATGCTGCTCCCCTTTTGAGGGTGTTCCTCCACCCCAAAGTAAAAGCTCCCAGGTGTGGCTCAAAACAACCTCTGACTTGTCTCATTGTCCGCTTTTGTCCTCTATGGGACACTTTCCTACTTGGCCAGCAGTGCCCACAGCTAGATTGCCTGGATTCGCCCACTTATCAGGGTATATCTCCTGTTATTGGGAGCAAATATCTTTTACTTTTTAACAAAAAATATTCCTACAACATCCTTTTTGTAAGCTTTCATTCCCTCGCTTCCTTTTAAGATTCTCCTGCCTCAGGGAGTTCGCCATTCCAGAACCCTTTTTACCCCACTGAACCTGACACGGCTTTCTCAAAAGCCAGATAGATCCCTGAGCTCCGAAAGTATGTGCAGTTCATGGAAAGGAAGAGGTGCTGTATGTCCAGAGTCTGAGGTCTTGGGTGAAAGTCAGCAGTGGCCAGTTTAACATATGATTTGGTAAATGATCCCAGGGCTTAGTTCATATTCAGCCTAGAAGATGTTTTTGCTGCACAAAACCAATATTTTGTAAAAAATAGAATTGTCTTTCCACATGCATCTTAGCTAGAAAATAATTATACATAGTAAGAAACATCAGCTTGTGTTGGAAATTAAATGGCATGGTGAGGAACAATACTCCACTAGATCAAAAAGGTGACACAGGATACTAACTTCATCTTTACTTCTTGGCACCACAGGTTTTTGGAATAGGGGGATGGGTTGGCTTTTTTATTGCCTCCCTTTCCCCCCATTGTTGTTGTTGTTGTTAATTTTGTCATGGATGAAGTTTTAAAAAATCCATTGTGATGGCCGGAAAATCCTGGTTTTGGCAAACCCAATGACTTGACAGGGCAACACACATGTGACCGAATTTTACAGACAGCTTTGTGTCTCTTGTTTAATAGCTTGCAAATGAGTGCACATGAAGAAAAACAGAAGGCAGTGGAGTATGAGTAATCCAGCCGGGAATGCGCTTTGTTACGGGGATGCAGAGAATACCTGCTCACAGCATGCATCACCCATGCTGGCAGCCAGCAGAGAGGGACTCCCCCACTGAGGGAGGACGAAAGCTCCCTGTCACATGGGGCCCAGTGGAGGACTCACTGGTTTTGTTGGGCAGAAATGAGAATGAGGAACATAAGGAACACGACTTTCCTTTCATCCCCTGCACATCTTCTTGACATGCATCTTATGGGCTTGGCTTTTTCTTTCTTGGTTTTTTCTTTTCCCCCTGGAAGATTTTGATTGCTTTTTCCTCTCTTGAGGACTTAGAAGGTTTTTTCAAAGTTTATGGAAACAGTAATGGTATTTCATTCATCCTGGTTCTCATGTATCCACCGTGAAGCTTAGGAGTTGTCTCGGTGCTATGGAGGCTAAACTTCAAATTAAAGTTAGGGTTCAGTCTATGAGAAATCAGAGTTCTCGTTAATGCAGGATAAAACAGATGAATTTGAGATCTTGCACATACATGGACTTTGGTACGTATTTAGTTTTTTCAAGCTCCCAGGTTTTATGTCCAAATGTAGGCTGGAAAATACATCCTCCCTGCTAGAAATCCCCAAATGTTTTTACCTGTACAGTACACCATCTGCCCTCTAAAGAAAACATTGTTTTCACAACAGGTGTATGCATTAATTTTTAAACTTAGGTTTTCTAGGTATTATTGGACTGTGGAAGTAATAACAAAAACCTTAGACTGGTGTTCTGTTTTTCTCAAGTCATTGTAATGCAAAGATTATATTAATATCCTGGGGGCTGTTTCCAACAAGAGTGCATGCAATAGTTCAAACTTTCTGTCCTCCTTTGCTTTGAGACCCAGATAAAGGTTAATATTTCCATAAAGCATGAAGATGTTAAAGAAGGAAATCTGTGATTGATCACAATCTGTGTCTCAGTTTTAAACTTGTCATTCATTGACCAAGCTTGGGTGTCTAACCAGCACTCACTTTCAAGTACATTTCTGATAAGGAGAAATGGGGTGCATAGTGGGATATTTGTCCCAACATTTGTTTCAAATCCCTTCTACATATGACATCTTTTGTTTATGTTAATTTAACTCTGATTTTCAGAATGTTGGACTGCTTATTCAAAGGCTCTGGAAACGAAAAGATGTTAAGTGGTCTGCAATGAGAATTTGAGGATTGATGTCCAAAAGGATCTTTGTCATAATTTAGACTTGAGATTCTTGGCTATCTTGAGACTAAAGCTGTATCTAGGGGTACTGTGAGAATTATGTCATGGTTTAAGACTGTGATAAACAAAAAGCCCAAGTGTTGTCAGCATCACACCTAAAGGCCATTCAATTAAGATAAAAGCTCCTTCAGCACTTGTCTTCCAGTGTTTTTACATATCAAATTAAAGATGGGCTAGTTAATTTACACCTAGGATCAGAAATCAAAGTAAAGTGTTAAACTGGAGTCAGAAGCAGAGAACACATAATTAGGCAGAATTGAGGAATAGTGCAAGAGCTTGTCTGCTTACCACTTTTAATCCATAAATATTTGGAGAATATTAGAATATTAAATCTATTTCCCTTCCAATCTGCCTTGGGTGTGCTCCTCAGCTGAGCCCAGGATCCTGCCTGCCTGGACCACTAACACCAGGAAGGAACTGGGAAGAGCTGTGGGTCTAATGGGAGGGTGGTGGATGCCCAGGGTTAGGCTTCAGAGTAGGAGAATGCAGCAAGAAGAAAGCATTGGCCAAGGTTCTAACGCTGTCCATGAGCCATTGTCTGGCTTGTCCTTTTCTCTTTGTGTTTTCTGATTTTTTTTTTTTTTTTTTTTTTTTTTTGTAGTCTTTCACTGCCTCACTTTTCCTAACAGAGTATCACCAATAATTTAGGACAAAGCCTCACCCACACCACAAACCCAAGAGATAAAAATATGCAGCAAGCCACACATGGTCCTAACTTGGGCTACTGTGCTATTCTTAGACTTTTCTTTTCCTTCCATGTTTTTTCTCCCACCCTGAACTTCAACCTTAATTACAGCCCTTGTTTTAGCAACAGTTTTACATTTGGTCTGGTGATCTCTGTGAAACCCAAACCTCCGCATCATCCTGTGTTGAGGATTTTTAGCAAATGAAACTCTATTTCAGTGACATTAAAGAAGAACTCAACACTTCCTCGATAGTTTCTTCCTTCAAATACCACAACACTGCTAATTCCAACACTAAGTAGGAATACTCTAAATGTGAACCTTATGTAACAGTTATGATGAACCTCAGAGCAGAATACCTTGGGCATAATGGTGATACTAATTTTCCACATATCTAGTGACCTATTTTAAATTTCTTCCAATTATCTACTTAAATGAATACCTGACATGTGATACTTGTCCAAGTCATACACATGAAATCCAGAATTAGAAGTAATTTTGGGGCCAAGTGACTACCTGTAGTTCTAAACAAGATTATCTGGCAGTTTTAAATGCCTTCTTTGCTTCAACCTTTCAGTGTCCTTTTCTTGACACTAATCCCATTATAAACATGAAAGAAAAAAAAAAAAGTAACTGGGCTATTGTTCTAAACACATCAGTCTCCCCAGTTAACCAATTTTATGAAGTCTAAATTCTAATTATAAACTCCCACACGTAGCTTACAGACGACTAAAAATGGAGGACATAAAAACATCCCTGTAACTGATGCCTGTTTATTTTCAGGTCCCTTTGGAGACTTGTCCTGAAAGTCTTCATCAGAGATGACCACTCAGTTCTAGCTGCCTAAATCACATTAAGATGCTTGATCATTTTTTCATAACACCAACAATTTTTTGAACCAGAAAACATGGACCCAAGCTGATGGAAGCTCTCAGCACAGCACAGCTGATGTTTCCTGAATTCCTCAATTTCACTATACTGCTAGTTTTTCCTCATCTCCCTGACTCCTAAAAGTAGCTCCACATACTTCCTACAATATGAATCTTAAAATGTTAATGTATTCTAATCTGCCTTCAGGTCCTTCCCTCCCCTGTATCCCAGCCATATTTTCCATCCTGATCCCTCACCAGAGTTACAACTGGTTTTATTCTTAATGCAGCATCTCTGAAGCCCCTGAAACTATAATCTTACCATTCCCAGTTTGCACAAAGGAAATAAAAAATTAGGATGCCTGTGAATATTACCTGTTGTTTCTTTGCCTCCTTGAAATGCTAATGCTAATCCTAATGTCTACCCTGATAATAGTTGTAGCCTGACATCACCCTAAATGTAATACATATCTGTTTCTCTGAGAAATATGGCTACAAGTTTAGTCTCATAATATAGTAACATCTGAGAGGCCCATATTTAAAAGAGCTTAGCTGTGTATTTTTGGTCAATTTTTCAGTGTAGGAATCAATTGTTTTCCCATGCTCGTACCTTCATTTCTCTCACTCAGTGCCCCTCTTTCCACACAGCTGGCACTCTGTGTAGGATAATATTGCTTATGTTACCATGTAAAAACACTTACGTAAACCATGATAATATTGGTGGGTGCTTCCTTACCTTACAGGAACTTGCACAACAGGAAAGAAGATAGAGAATGCTGAGGCATCCTTTTGTCCAGGTAGAACAAAAGGAAAACTCTAATGTGCACTAAGCTGCACATTAGGAAGGCCTTCTGATATGCAAAATCATAAATTGCCCTTGGGTGGATATCACCAGAGAGGGAAATCTGGAGAGGTTCAGCACTGATTTCTGGCTTGCTGGTCATAGTCAAGGGCCCCCTGGAGACCTGTGACTCTGAGAACAAAGAGTTTGGCATATGGCCTTACCATAATTAAATAGACCACAACTCAAAAGGATTGGAAGTACACAAGAAATATTACTTCTATAATGCATGGTGGTAACTTAAACTGATAAAAATTGGGGTGCTAAATATATTTTTAAACTTATCCTAAGATTAAAAAAGGGCCATCTCAAACTTTCAAAAAAACACTTAAAGAAGGGTGTAACATTGAACTTTATTAATTGACCTTTACAGCCTTTGATGAGAAAAATATGGGAAATAGCTTAAAATTTAAGGAGATCAGAAGGATTCACTTTGGAACAATTGTTCCAGTAAAACACTTCTTTTCTCTAAAGTGACAAAATATTTTGATTGATCCCATCCAGCTACCTGCAGGACCCACCTAAAGTGTTTTTGAATTTCACATAGGGCTCTTCAGGGAGAAAAAGTGAATAAATGCTTGTGATGGATACTAAAAAAAAGGTGGTCTTCCAGAGTTTCACATCAGGCACCAGAGAGATGATGTAGACCAGTCACAGGAAATCTATTTCAAATGTTCTTTCCCCAAGGACAGAAGAAAAATTGCTTCCTTTTCCTATGCCCTTGTCATGCAGAGGTCAGGGAGAAATTCTAATGAAAGGAAAGCACCCCTGGTTTGCTTGCATTTAGCTTGGTCATGTTTGGATTTGGGCTATGCAGTATGTCTTCTCTAAGGTCACTGCTAGAAAGTTCTCAGTTTGTCTGGACTATAACACAAGCTTTTGCTTAGACAGACGACTCATTGTGAAGAGTAATTTACAGAATATTTATACAGTTTCACTTACTTCATCAGTGAGCTACAGTTCACTGACTGTTCTTAGCCACAGTAAAAATGGTGTGACCTTGCCTTATGGCTGTTAAAAATTGTAACATTTTCATGGCAACATTGCTCAAACACGAGTTTCAGTCGTGACTGATTTTTTTTTAAATTATTATTCTTTGGAGGTTCTCTTCTAAATCAAGTTTGGGAGAAAAGGACTGTTTGAATTTTACATTTTGAAAAGATAAGCTGAAACTGAAAGAATAATCTACCAATTCTATAATGTTTTGAGAAGAGATACATAGGAAATTTCATTGTGTGTCACAATGATTTCCTGATGTGATCCTCTACGTGAGTTTGTTTGATAGAGTGAAAAAAAAAATCCCCTAGTTCATTCATTAATGTGGGGACACGCACATCTTGTCTTTCTGCTTGCAATGGAAATAACAACCATCAGTGTAAGAGCCTTCTCCTACTGCCATAGCATGCGGGAAAACTTGCCTCCATTTTGGGCAGAACTGTTAATAAAGAATATTGCTATTCCACAGGTTTCTGTGAAATGGAGATTCAGGCTTCCTGCAGAAAGCACCCCATGGCACATGTTTAGCAGACATCATCCCATGGTGGGAAGGTGGGCAGTGGCTCTGGTGCAAACACAGCCTTCAGCATTTACTCTCACATCCATCAAGCCAGTCTTGGTGTCCATCTCTGAAGGGTTTCAATGCCAGAGAGACACAGAAGCACCTCTGTGTTTTTGAACTTCATTCTTTACATCAGTTTATCAAAGTCTAAGCTCTTCCTTTGGGAAATTTTTCCCTTCCCCTACTGGTCACATCAGCAGGGTGGCATCACTGTGCCTACTCAGCCATTTCAGGCAGATGAAGACAGAGAGCAAGATTGCTCTGAGGCTCAGTGCTTCTTTTGAACACCTCAGTGCATCAATTCCTGAGTAACAACTCTACTGTTTCCAGTTAGCTGATTAGATATCCCAGATCCATTTATAAAAGTCAAATCTGGATGAAGAGTGGATTTTAAGTAATTCTGTTGTTTGGGTCAATTATAATACAAAATATTTATTGAAGCCTTGTTTATCTCCTGTTCTGTGTTTATACACATATACTCCATGAAGCTTTAGATGCCCAATTACATAAAAGGTTTATGTCCAAAGCTGTTGGATTTTCCTTCCTCCTTCCTTGTAACATTGTATTTGTTTTATGCTATTTGGTGCTGCCAATAGATGCACCAGTACTACAAAAAGACACTGTTCTTTCTGCTTTGGAAGGAAATGTTGTCATTGACATCTTAGAGATATGCACATAGAGATAGCACATTTCCTAAAACAAACATCTAGCAAACTTATATATTGCTGTCATTTCAGTTAAGTACTTTATGAGTCAGACATCTGGTTCTCACTGGGTGCCTCTGCAAAAACTCTTTGTCCAGGGATATGAAGGAGTCTCAAGGCTGTTTGCAAAGACTGCAGAGCAAAGCCTTGTCTTCTTCATCTGGGATGAGAAAAACAGGCACGAGCTGAGTTTCTGTTCCTTAATTTTGTACAATACAACTCACAGGAGGTTTCTCTGGGACAATCCATACATACCTTTCTTGTTTAGATTACTATCCTCCCCAAGTAATACCATGCAAAAAAAGAACAGGAAAAACCTACCGGTAAGGGTTTTTTTCAGGAATGGAAACTTTTTTCCTAATGATCCCCTGAGTGGATTTCATGTGAGTGACCTTTCAGTGTTTTCAAGAGAGAAACTAACAATGATAAGGACAACAGACGTACCCCTCCAAATTCACTGAAAGAACTGTTTTGATTCAAAACACTTAGGCTGCATTTATAAACCACTTACTGGGGCCCGATTTCCGTTGCTTTGATGTCAATCTGCTTAGTTTGAAACTCAATGTAAATCAAGTCCTCTTTCAACCCCAGGAAACATGGGGAAGGTGCCAACAGTGAGAAGTTCTTTGTGGGCTTGTTGGGAGGAGCAGATTCTAGACCAGGATGTCTAGAGAACTGGCCTTTGCAACTACCCTCAGACAAGCCTTAGCTGTAGCATTGTAATTTTATATAGCCTTTAACAAACCCAGCACTGTGAGGACTGAACTAAGTAGCAGGATGCTCTTGTCCAGGCTGCAGGTGTTTCACTGAAGAATTGTGCATAGAGAAGGAGCATGTTTGCCTTGAACAATTGCAATAAGCAGCTGTTCTCCATCCTGACTGGGAACTGTCCCATGGGATGTGAAACATGCAAGGAAAAGGGGGCAGGTGAGTGACACAAGTTTCAGGAAACCAGTGCTCGGGAATAGACCTCCAAATTTTAGAGATAACGTGTAAATAAAGATAGAGAAAATATGTAGATGAACATTAAACACATTGAAAGATGGGTTAAACGCCTTAGCTACATGTTGGCCCAGACTAACTTCTTCAAGAATATTTCATGTCATTGTGAAACGATGACATGAAGGGGAAATTCATCCAGAATGGAGAGAAATCTGAACAGTCTCAGTACTAAAGATGGCACCTAAATTTAGAAAACTCATGGTGTTTTAGGGAGCTTGGTTTCATAACAGAACATGAAATCCCCTAATCTCAGGAAAGCAAACAAGACTGTGGGATCAGCAGTCCTTGAGAATACTGTGTCAGAACAACATGACAACCAGAAAGCCTTGCAGGGAGGCCATACCTACCCAGATCTTCTCATGTGCAGTCAAACTGGGGGAAGACCATTTTTTTCTCCTACACTGAATTCCATGTGTGGGAAATACAGCAATGCTCATTTCCCAAGTACACATGTTTGAGCTGGGATATGTGCATGTTATCATGCCAATATCATCCTGTCATTAGAACATCTTCAGCAAACAGCTCTTCTGGTGGATGGTAGATAAGAATGGAGATGAAAACCCAAGGAGTAATTTTGCTGCTTCTCTTTCCTTGAATGCATTCTTGTTGATATGCCTTCAGTAGGGGATAAACTATTTGTGTCTCCATATCCACAGAAGTAGAAACAAAGCTAACTTTGTCAAATTTTTTGCTATTAGCTTCTTGCTGATGGCATGAAAGTACTTAAAATTTTACATTTTAATGACCATGCTCAGACCCCAACCCCCCTGACAGTAATGTTTGCCAGGTTTGTCCCTACTGAAGAGCCCAAGATCATCCATCACATTGGAGCAATTTTCACTCCATCCACAAACCTGATCAGAAGCCCAGGAAAGTGACCACAGTCATGACCCCATCCTCTTAAATATGAGTTATGGTCTTTGTTGACATGCCACAGAGTTTTAGTACATACCCAGTGGCAGATAATTGCCTTTCAGCATGTTGGGAAATTTTTACAAGTAAACAAAACAGTCAGAAATGGATTCCTCAGTAAACCACACCACTTTTCCCTTCACCTATCCTCCTCACAAGCTTATGTGTTTGGGTGTACAAAGGACACCATTCTGGGCCATTAGGTGACTCATGACTACATTTTGTACAGACATTAAGGAAATGAAAGCTTTTATAGGCATTATACAAGTTGCTTTAGTATTTGCAAATATTCTTCTGTCAATAACAGATACTGTAACTATGTTAGTTGTTTATTAACTACATGTAATTATGTACCAATGTATTACATATTCTATGTAAAAACTACAGTCTATAAACCATAGACAAATTGGTAACTGTTAACTTTGGACCAATATATGACCTATATCAAAATTTTCTATTACATATCCATTTCTGTCTAATCAGATATGCTGGACAGATAACCCCTCAATGAGTTTTGTATTTAAATTCTATAAAAACTCTCACAAGCTACAGCATTTAACATTGTCCAGCATACAGCAGCAAAATTAAAAAATAATACAGAATAGCTCCAACCACACCAAACCAACCCCCTGCATCTATTACAAGTTTAAAATTCCATGCCTGTGTTCACAGATACATGAATCCATAGATACATGAGTTTCTCCAGCACTGCTGCACAAACTGTACCCCCAGTAATAGGTCAATTCAAAGCTTGCAGCTGATCTAGGTGCAATCTCCTTAAACTAGATGTGGGCTCCAATCAAATGCATTTAGCATTTTGACAGTGCTTGATATTTCACACTTGTGATGGTGAGTGTGGGTGACCTTATTTTAAGGCTCAGTGTACTCATTTCTATATTGAGAGGACCAGCAACATCTGTGGGTGAAATATTGTGAGAATGAAGTGACTTAGGTAAAGAAGTTTGACCTTTTCAGGAAATGGCACTGAGAGAGGTAGTACTGGAGGACCAAAGGAGAGTGAGGTCATTGGTGCCAAAAGCACAGCATTTTATCCTGATTGACGTGATCTTGCTGTTTTGCGGTCTTTTACTGTTGGTTCCCATTTGTGGTTTCTTATTTCTTGCTTCCAATTTTGTATCTTAAACATGATATTTACTGTATACTTCATTCAGCACTTGCACACTGTGTGGATCTAGCACAATTGAGGGCATTGGCTTTATACAAATAATCCCTACCTGCAGCAACAACCTGCTGCTTCAAAATACTGCCAAGCCCCACAAAGTCAGTGTCAGGCTGTCACTGCAATACACACTGCAGTGGTTTCTTTCCTGATTGCAGAAGGAAGTGCAGGATAATCATACTGTTAGCACAGTAATAATCACACTGGTCTTTGTAAATAATGAGATTGATGAGGATATCTACGAATTACTGCTTGATAGAAGGAAAAAAAAAGGCTGATGAATGCAAATCCTGCAACAAACAAAGATTTTGCATCTCCAGGTATATTTTTAGTACTCCTCTGACCATTTTTAAGTTGAAAAGTGGCTTTTTCCATTTTCCCTGGTTTTCAAACAGTACAATGTTGCTACATTGTGGTGACAGCTTCTGAACAAACTTCTGAAATGGCAATTCATTAACGCTTCCAGCACAGCTCACTAATGACTGAGGAGTTCTGAAGCAAAAAAAAATTTTTTTCTTTTCCTGGCTATGCTGTTTGCCAAATCTATATTCCCAAACAGGCATTTAAGTGGACTTCAACTAGAGTCCCAAAGAACACATACTCCACTTCCTGACATGATCTGAATTGCTTTTAGCTCTATATTTCTGTACAAACACACCTAGTGGCTAAATTAGAGGGTATGAGCTACAGCAAATTACATAGCCTGTTTAGACTTACAGGCCAGCTCCCCATAGTTAAGGGAAGGTTTGCTTTGAAATAGTTCCAGATTTTCTCTCCTTGGTCTGAATTTCCTTTATCAAGCGTCCCTCTCGCCTTTCTATTCATGCCTCCCTCTTCCCTTTCGGCACCTCAGCAGCACCTCTTACATTGCTGGAGGAAGCATAGAACGCCTTCTGTGTGAAAAAAAAGCAAAATAAAAAAAGGCAGCCAGCTGCTTTCCTGTTCTGCTTTCTCCCTCTATTCTCCAGCCCTCTCCATCACCCTCCTGACAACATACAATTTGGTTCTTTTCTCTGGAGTCTGTTTCTGGTGCAGCCCGCTGTAGCCAGCCCAGCACAGGTGTGTGCATGGCATCTGCAGCAGCCTTGCATTTGCAAACAGAGCAGGCAGCCCTGGCCTGGGCTGGAACCCAGTGTCACCATCAGACCCCTCAGCACATGTGGTGGGGCAGGCAGTGAGGCGAGACAAGGGGAGACACTCAGGCTCTCTGTTCCTGTCCAGACTCGTGTTGCAATTACGCCTCCACAGGCAGCCTGGTGCAAGTCTCTTGGTGCATCCCTTGGTAGCAGTGCTTCCTCTGCTCGCCCACCTGCACTCAGCTAGGGTGGACTGGGGAGCCATCAATCCACTTTGTGCTCACAGCAGACATGAAACTGCTGGCTTTTCTGAGCCCCCAGTAAAAAGCTGCTTAGCAGAAGTACAGAAAATGGCACCAGGACTCCAAATTTCAGAAATACATACTGGACATTGTACGGAATTCTTATTACAGGATACAGTAAAAATACCTGGTTTAAGTGGTTGTTAGCCAGATTGACTTTAGCAGAAATGCAGATTTCATAAGGAAAAAAAAACCCAAACCAATAACCAGTAATGTGCCCTCTTCATAGCCCATTCTTTCAAAATATTTTCCCGATGACCTAATGTAGAATTAAGACATGCAAATAAATATCTTTTTGCATATTGTAACAATGGGAACTTCTCTAGAAACAGCAGGCAAAAACCTTAGTCTCCCTGGGTGTTGAGACTGAGGTAAATTTTAAGATACTTTGTTATTCCAGGTTTGCACTGCCAGAGCACTAAATGAAGTTACAATTGTGCAAAGACAAGTTTCAGTGTAGTCTTTTTCTATCACTGTGGGTACCTGAGGTACCATCCAGTTGCATGGTTATTTAGAGCAGCCCTAAGACATCTAAAAGTCCCATTCAGTTTGTATACAGATATTTAAAAAACAGAGACAACAAGAAAAATAATGAGATTTTGGCAAAATTCATTTTCATTGCATTCTCTTCTAGTTAGCAGAAGAAACTTTTCTCTCTGTCTTGTGCAAAGTTCCAAAGCAAGGAAACTTGAGCAGAGACATCAAGACCAAACTCTAGCTGTCCAGTAATTGTGTGGAAGAATAAAACAAAATATAAACAAGAAAGAAAAACTGACAATCAAAAAGTTATGATCTTGAAAACCCAATGATGGAAATCTAGAAAGAAACTGAGAAATAAAATCAGCAGATGTGGTCGATGAATGTTAATGGTGGGAATTAATTTTGTCAAAACTGAAAGTAATGGCCCTATTCCAAATCTCTCTACCAGGACTGAAATGAGCAGTGGCAAAACCAGAGTCTACACTTCACAATATGTGAAAGGACACCTTCATCATTACAAAGAATCAAGGTGCGAAATTAGCAAAAGGCTCTGAGGAATGTTCCTAACACAATAGATGTGCACTCATGCTTGTTAATAATGGGGTTTCCACAAGAGGACTGCCAAATGGTAGCACTTCACAGCTTGCTGCCAGCTCCCCACCCACAAATCTGCCTGCTACACATCTAAATGCTACCATCCACTGAGCTTCAAAATCACAGGAATCAGCAGGACGGTGTGTGAGTGGTACCAGCTGCACTCACTACAGGTTTGCAGCAGAAAAAAAGAGTTGAGAAAGTAATGATAGGAAAAGCTAACTGCAAGTATTTTATTAGCCCTGTATCTGCAGCCACATTTCTCTCTTGAAAGTTAACCTCTTCCTCACCAATGTCCCTTTTCCTTACAATTATTACTTTTATTTTATTTTATTTTATTTTATTTTATTTTATTTTATTTTATTTTATTTTATTTTATTTTATTTTAATAATTAGACTGTTCTTATCTCAATCCACAGGTTTTACCTTTCTTCTGCCTCTGCTCCCCATCCTCTCCCTGAGCTGGCTCTAGTAAGCGAGTGACTGTGTGATACTTGGTTGCCAGCTAGGGTTAAACATCTGCACCACCAGATAAAATTACTTTGCAATTACTTTTTAATGGCAGCCTCATAAACTGGCAGTGATGAAAGTTCATTTTCCACTGCTTTCATAAGCATAGAGGTAGCTTTGCCGTGTCATGGTGACCTGTTCAAATACTTCACCCACTGTTGTTTGTGCTTTTTCCGCTGTTATTTGAAAAATGAAATTTCATTGCCTTGAGCTTATGGATTTCTATTAAACCAGACTCCCTGATCACCTTGAAATTTACCATGGCAGGAGTCTCCTGTAGGTGAAACATGGTATTTTGCTTCACAGAATATCATATTCTTTCTATGGCTACTAATTGCCAGACAAGAGTATCCAGAAGATCTGTAAATTAAATTCTGCTTATGGTGAAAAAAAATCCAAAACCACTCATACTTTTTTCAAGGACAGTAAACTACCCTACATATGTGTCTAATAGGATTACATAAAATCTGGTGGGCTTAGTTCAGGGGCCTTATTCTGCCTAGGTGAGGAAGAATATAGGGCAGCAAGAGACCTGTAGCTGAGGAAACTGACCAGTTTGGGGAATTGACATCTTGATGGGCCTGGGAGGTACATGGGACACTGGGACGTTCACACTCCCAGGTCACTGCTCTGGGAGACTTGGAGTGGGCTGGCAGGGGGCTATACAGCTGTGCAGCCCACTTCTGCACATCTGGGCAGGGAGATGTGAAGGACCCTGCATTCACTTCTTTGAAGCTGACTTAAATTATAAACATGTTGGAGGCTGTGCTTCTTTTTCCATCAGGGAACACAGGTCAGAAAAAAACTTGGGGGAGAGGAAAGTGAAAGGAGAGAGAGTTCTCTCCTTGTTTTCTTTGTTTACTCCCAACCCTCTCCTAGGTTTTCAATGGTCTTTCCTCACTTTCTGAGATAAGTGTATTAAAAAAGCAAGAAGTAGAAGAACAAAGATGAAAAGCAGATTTTTCTTAAAAAAAAAACAAACAAAAAACCAAAGTCAAGAGAAAGGCTACAGTGTCTTTTCTAGAAAGGGGAAAAAGAATGTTTTCCTGAATTTGAAGTTCTTTCATTAAACGAAGAGTTTTGGCAAAGCTGCATTTTTTAAAAAAGCTGTTGGACAAAAAGTATTCATAAACTTTAGCAGAAACACAAATTTCCAACAGCCATAGCTAATATGACCTGTAGCAAGGGGGACAAAAGTAGAGGAATTAGGAATGAGTTGAACTCAGAGGAGGACCCCTAGCAAAACTTGCAACAACACCCTAAAATCAGAGAGGACACAGTGGAAGAGGGATGTTGATCTATACCCTGGCATGCAGCCAAAGGACCTGCCTGCAGCAGCATCTTCCTGGAAAGAGAAGTGCACTGCACCTCCATGCTCTTCTCTCTGCTGTGGAGTAATTTAGTAATCATTGGCTGTTCTACATGCAAGAGAGGAGTATGAATAAGTTCTGACTACCTACTTCTTTTCTTTTAGCTGCGGATAAAGCCTGCACTCTAGTGGATTGTCTCTATAGGAAAGTGTAATCCATTTATTAACTTGTGGACTATAAAGAATGCATTTCCAGAAATGCTGGACTCTCTTCTAGCTTCACCTCTTGAGGACTGTGAAGGCAGCAAAATCAAGCTTAAGACAGTCTTATCCTCACTACAAACCTAGGTCTCCAGAGAACCTCAGAGATTCTGGATTTTTGCTATGTAGTTTGAAGTTCCTTTCTGGTAAATTTCCACAGTGAAGAAGCAAGGCTCTCTCTTTGAGGATCTGTTTTGAAACTAAGAATATTAAGGTAATCCTTTTTGTTGACTCCAAGAGGCTTTGTAGCAAGTTCTACACCACTCACTGGTAGAAGATTCATGCCTATACTTAATGGTAAACTTGTTTAGTTTTAAAAGCACTGGAGATACTAGGAAGAAAACATACTCTTTGCTTTATGCTTGTCCCTAAGTCCTGTGCCAAATCTGGGCTTAAAATATTTACTAATACAATAGAAAGCTGGAGAAAAAAAAAGAGAATTTATTTTAAAATCTGAATGCTTGAGGAACCTTTGTTATACTGTCTTCTCAAATTGCTGTCTAAAACTATAGGGTTAAGCATGAATAAGGGGGAACAAGAGCCAAGTGTTGTACTATTAAATATAATAAATGTTTCTCCTTGTGAACTTATTTTTTGTGCTAAAGGGGGAAGCAACAATACTGTTTCCACACTGTACAGGTCTCATGGGCAGAGGTAAAGCCAGTTCAATCTTCCAACATTTCAACCCTGGCACAACTAAAAGACATTATCAGAAATGCATATCTTGTTTCTTTGTTTGTTTCAGTACATGTGATCACATTGCCTCTGTGCATGATGGGAACAACTAGATGATTGCTTCTGTCCCCCAGCACCTTTAAAGCCTGTCATCCATTCTCATCTGAATTAAACAGAAGGTAGCCCTCCATTTCAGCTGGCTTGGTGGAAAGAGACAGCCTGTGGAAGCAAAAGAACTATAAGGGAAAAGGAGCAACTCAGTTTGCCCTCTGATACTGGCCCCTCAGACAGAGGGGAGTCATCAGTGAATGGTGGTTCTGAGCATCCTTATGTTTGCAAATCTTAACAGAGGTCATGTTCTATTTTTCAAGGGTTCTTTCTTACCTGGAGTCATAAGGTTTATGCTTAGATTTAGGTTTCCCTGAAGACAGGTTATGCACACTACCTGTCCTTCATGTAAATGTTGGTATTCTGTTCAGCATGAGCTGCACAATAGTTCTGATACTCTTTAGGCATATAGTCAAAATGTGTGAAGTGGAAATCACCTGAAAGAGAGGGAACTGGCAATTAGTGCCAGTGCTTCTGAGCTACTTCCTTCACGTTGCCTTAGACTGAGATTCTGTATCTGATAACAGCAGAAGGTTAAAACTTGAGACAAATTGGATGTAACCAGAAATATCAATATTAAAAATCAAGTCAACATGAGTTGCTGGAGATCATGCCAGACAAAATGTGGTTCTGTGTCAGCTGGGCATTCCTTAAGACACTCAAGGTATTGAATCTTAGTTGGAAGTTCTCTGCTTTTATACAGTTCATACAGTTAACTATAGAATATAGTTAATAGTGTCAAATTCTTCTAATTTTTCTATGTGCTCAAAGGCTATTAAAAATTTACATCTGTAGTGTCCCCATCTTGCTTTATGACATATAAACAGCTGTATTGTAACAACTCTAATAATTAGGATGACCAATGGCTTTTGTATTTATATTTGACAGATCTCTACCAACAGTTAATATTACCAAAACTAGAGCACCTACTAATGAAAAAAGAGAATTGTAGCAGAAATGGAAATGAAGGCATTTAATGGATGAGATGATGGTCTGGCTACTTATGTCATTGTCAGACTAAATACATCAGTCATTCTTTCATAATGATCTGGTTTCTTCAATTTAGCAGAATTTGAAAGTTCATTTGTTTTTGTAACCCAGCCTCTCTAGTATTAATTTCCTTTTGGCTCTATGGAGCATCAGAATCATTCTGCTGACAAATGCTACTGCAGTCACCACAGGGAGTCAGGAATTCAAGGAGTGAAGTTTGGGTGTAATGTGCTTGTGTCTGGCCCAGTGCAATTTCCAGCTGCTTTATGCAAAGCCAGCCATTGCTTACAATTCATCAGTTACAAAAACAGGATTTAGAGGCACAGGCAGGTTAGCTTACAAGAAAGGCTGTGTTGTAAGTTAGAAGGGTTGAGACTATTGACAGTCATGTCCCAGGTTCTCACCTGATAACAGAATCAGCTATCACTACATATTTTCTCATTCTGCCAGGCCCCATCAAGTGTAACTGTTTAAGCAAGACTCTAAGACTTTTAAACCCATATTATTATTTCATATCCTTGATAATTTGGTTCAAAATAGGTAAAAAGAGATAAATTTTCCAAAGCCAGAGATACTCCTTTCCTCTTCCTCTTCCTCTTCCTCTTCCTCTTCCTCTTCCTCTTCCTCTTCCTCTTCCTCTTCCTCTTCCTCTTCCTCTTCCTCTTCTTCTTCCTCCTCCTCCTCCTCCTCCTCCTTTCCCTTCTGCCAAGTAACTCCATCCCATATAAATGACTCGCACCTGGTGTACATGGGGTCCTTAAAATGCATTGCCATGGTGCAGGTAGACTTCAGGTGTGTGGACAAGCTCACCTTTATCTTCATTCCTCTAATATTATTTGATAATGCCATTTTGACAATGTTTGTTTATTTCATAATGCCATAAAACTTCCACTGGGTAATGACTCCCCATTAGAAACCAGCAAGTTTTACAGCGCTGTTCTCAAGGATCCATCATCAAACCTATAGGATCTTCAAAGGGGATACTCCTGCAAACCCTCTTGGAGGCTGGATGCTGTCTGGCTCTGGAGATTGCTGGGTATTTTTGCTGAGCAGGAGGAGCTCCTGGGTGCTGGCCCTGCCGACAGCAGGCTGGCACGTTTTGTGCGGTAATCCACAGCAGATGGGGACATGCTGTGGCAGCCCCATGTGAGGGAGCTGGGAGCTCTGCTTCTGCACGTGGCCAGGCTGGAGCAAGGCAGGGCTGACACTGAGCACTGCCACTGCAAACAGGGCCAAGCACTGGAGGAGGGTATGTCCGCTCTCCTTTTGCCTCCCTTCTCACCACCCCCTCCCTCTTTCCCTCCAGACAGGCCATGAGTTCCACCAAAGAACACATTACTTGCAGATGAGTATTTTCTGAAAGTACCAGAGAAGTTAATGTACAATTCTGAACAGACAGAGAGCTTTAAAAAGATTGTTACTTTTGTAGAAACCATAAAATTATTTTCTCCCCTGCTCTCATAAAAAAGAGTGAAATGAAGCCCCTGACAAACATAATTTTCTGTGTAAACCAGTACAATTTTTGATTTGAATATTTAAATTTTACAACAAAAACTTTAGTTGAGGGGTTTTCCTGTTTTTAGGGGAGTTTTTTAGAAACACAAGCAGAAAGAATTGAATTTCAGTCAACAGCTGTTTTCTTCTCAGGAAAATTCATCAGAAGTTTCAAGTCAGATTGTGGTTTTTATGGACGATACTATTCACAGAAGTAATGTGATAGATTAAAAATTTTTATTGATGTAATTCCATATAATTGCACCCAAAAGATCAGGTGAAACCACTGCTATCAGCATACTATGGGAAGAGTTTGTGGATCTCTGAGTAATGTATTTTGAATTTTTATAGGCATGTTTTAAACATCACAGGATATTCTCTCCCTAGCCATGCAAACAATATGGTAAGGATCTTATGTCAGCTGGAACTCCAAGTATATCTAAAATATATTATAAAATGTAATTATAACACAAATAACAGAAAAAGCTTCCATCCAGCTGGAAGGACGTGTGCTGCAACAGTTGGAGACTATCTCCAAGCAATTCCATCTGATGAGATACAACTGCTGGTGAGGAATGTTTCCTGGACTCTTGTCTTGTAACATAATATTCAGCTACTTAATTTCCTGAACACAGGGAAATCAAGTAGGAGGGGAGGACTGGAAATGATATTTTGACATTTGTGACCTTTAGCCCGTTTTTTCTCAGTTTTGCAATTTATTATGCAGGGCATGCAAACACATCACCACCAATCTTCTGACTTCTGTTCCAACTCTCAAGAAGTTTGTTTTAAGCACAGAATAATACCCTATCAGTCTTGTTCTCTTGGCAAATCTTGTCTCCTTCTCAAAGGTAATTCTTCCCTCCCTGGGGAGAGGAAACTTTTTCCTAAAGAGCAAGCATAAAACCTATGCTTGAGTACCCGCCACTTCTTCAAATATAGCTTTTTTTAAGTCAGGACTTAGGTGTCTTGTGGTTCTTCCCAGGTAGCAGTGACTCCTACAAACACATGGTGGAGAGCAGGTCAGGTCATTTGGTTTTGGTGAAGAAGTTGGCTCTGCTGATTACTTCTCTAAAGTCTGGTGGATATTTCGCAGGTACACATGGGAAAATAAAAAAAAATTCTGGAGATATCAAAGAATTTTTGAACATATGATGAAAGCGGTGAGTCCTGATGCTGTGGTGAAGCAAAATTCCTGTTCTTCAAAAGAGTGAGAAGAGGATGAGTGATCAGACTCAGGGCTGAGCTCCCAAGTGATGCCCATGGCAGTGATCTACAGGCAGAGGTTAAACACTCACGGCTCTTGGACCAAGCAATGAGAGGAGATGATTGAAGATATGCCATTGTTGCTGTGACAATACTTTTTTCTTTTTGTGCTGCTAGTTTCCTGTCCAGAAAGAAATGCCCAGGAAAGTTACATACAAGTTATATATGTACAAGGATTGTTTATTTGCTACAGTCGGGACCAACTGGAGAAAATCAACAGCTCCCTAAAGCAGCCCTCTACTTCCTCTGACTGTTTTCTCTGAGCTGCATACAAACCACAGTTTTCAATGGAGGGGGAGGAGGAGGAACAGATAATCAGAAGCACATGTAGGCATTAACCAGAGATTTGCTGGACCTTTTTGTAAGCAACTGTTCAGGGAAGTTGCCTGGCTAGGGGAGAAAGATGAGAAAAAATAGACCAGCATCACTGAAGCCTAAGGACTGGTCCTTTTCCTGCACTCCTCCACTGCAATTTGCCACCAGGGCAGCAGCAAGATCCTGTGGCCCAGCCTGTGGCTTGGTGTGGGGTACTGCTGAGGGAACGCTGTGTTTCTTGTTTTTGGTGAAGAAGTTAGCTCTACTGATTGCTTTGCAACAGTCTTACAGAATAGTTTCCTACCTAGATTTCCTAGATTAGACTGGGTTTACACTTTCCTTTGTCTCACCACCTGCAAAAATAGGCAAGGGCACTGGTTAATTTGTGAGAGACCAAGAGACTTAGTCACAGGGTGGCAACTGGGACAAACATCTTTCCCTGCCTTTGTTTTTAAACCTCATTTAGAAATAAAATCTCAGGACAGGGATCATCTAGCACCGTGTGCTGACATGCAGCTTAACATTGCATGACTTGGGTTTCCACTGGGGATATGGGGTTTACACCTACAGTATAAACAATCATTGAAAATTTCTCCTATTACTTCCAGAGTCAAGCAATGACAAGGCAAGTCTTTCCTCTCCCAGCCCTGCTGATGAGAAAACACTTGGACAGCCACTGGTGATTGCCAATGAGAATGTTCAACACATCTCTCACCTTCTTTCAGGAGAGGTATTTGGTGACTTTGTTAACCAGTACTTATTTGTATACCAGTCTCTTAGGTATTTTGATACTAGTCATCTGCTAAAGCAGTATTTCTCCCAATTCTCTTGGTTTTTAATGTAGAACATCTGTATCTTCTTTCCTGAAATAGTTTGTCCTTCCCCCGACTCCCCCTTAAAGTAAATTGATGAATGAAATGTCTGCTTTGTTTTTCAGTTTGGTTTGCTGTCATCCAAAGGTTTTGCAGACACCTTAGCACACATAGAGCAAATAATCCCAGATTCTCCAGCTGAAAAACACAGGCTGGCCCATGCACATGCACATGCACAAAAAATCATTACAATTCATTTTAACTGAACAGAATGTCTTGGACTTCAGTTTCAACCATATGACCTGATGAACTGTAGATTACCTGAGTCAGACAGCTTGTCTGACCAACTGCAAATAATTTTCCTGTTACTGAGAATGCCCTTGGGCCTTTGTATCTTCTCATCAAAAAAAACCCCCTGTTTCCATCTGCATGAAAATGTTGATTTTTGACAGATCTCTCCTTTGGAAATAGTTTAAAGAAAACTGGTGAATATTTAGAGCATCCTGCATTGCTCAGCTAGCAGTAGTACATTTCCAAAAGACTCAAGCTGAAAAGTTTGTACCAAAACTTTGATTACCCAAAAAATCATCTTATATACTTACTTTCCTGTGCTAAACAGAAGCCTAAGGCCAAAAGCAAATTTCAATGGAAAAGGGTTCTCTACTGGTTTGTTAAGGCTTTAGGGCATGCTTTGAGATGTTCTTTTGGCTGATATCACAGGGGATATGAGATTTCTCATGAAAACAACAGGGGAAATGAGAGGCAAGGCAGTTGTGAGCTTCTTTTATTCTCCTGGCTGACCTATCTAACTGTGGGAACTATCCTGGAGTGCTCAAGAAATGCAGGGTTAAACAATTAACTAACTAATGCTTTCCTTTCAGCTAAAGGAAAAATCCTTCTTGCCTTTTCTCAGCACCACAAAAAGCTTTGAGGAGGAAGTTCCTACCATTAAATAAAGATATCTCCTTCTCTAATATAGTCCTTGTTTTTTACCACATCAGGCAAATTCTCAAGGAACAACCACTCCAGGAATGAAATATCACACATCCTGAAAATATAAATAACTTTTGTATTTAGAAGTCATGATAAGATGGACAGTAAAAGAAATTTTAACAAGACAACTAGTGTTTTGCTTTCCATTAATCCTCGAAGCACCTCCCTTTGGGGTAGCTTTGGAATCAAAAATGCATCACTGCAAATCTCATTAATACCACGAGCTTTCCCTCAGTATAAAGAGCATCTGTCCTACAGGCCTCTTGGCACAGAAATCCAAGCTAGGCAGCTGTAGTAAAACAACCTTTTTCTCATTTTCCTTCTGTCTGCGCTCCATAGCAACTCTGAAAGTTCTGGAAAGAGAGAGATTTCAGCATCGGATGGGACACAACAGTTTCATGGGCTGACACATAACCAAATACTGTTCACCTAAGAAGATAAATATAAATAATTAGAACTACTTTAATAGAGTGAAAGAACCACTTGCTACAAAAGATAGTTCAGAAATCATAGATTTTGAAGGTCAGACTGGAGAACATGGTCATCTTGATTGGCTTTCATATGGAGCTTGATGAACACTAACAGTAGATTAATGAATTTCTTTTCAAGAAAATTATGTTTTCCAGTATTAAGCCTATCCTGAAGACATAAAAAGTGTATATCACCAGTTCTTATAATTGATGTCTTCATTACATCCTGTAACCAAGTGTTACACTTCCAGTGTCTGTTTATCAGTTTGTCTTGCCAAACTAGCTAGTTCCTACTTAATAATTAGCTAGTCCCTATAACTCACCAGTGCCCATGCAGACACTGGAAAAAGCAGAGGAAATGCAAGGGGTTTCATTGACACTGAAATTAGCAGAGGCATTCAAACTACTGCACACTTACAGCCCACTTCATAATTTCTTGCACAAGGTTGGAGCGGGTCCTGCAGACGTGCTATATTTCACTAATTAAAGGAGTGGGGCACAATTAACCCTTGCTGGTTAAGAAACTGATTGCCAGAGGCATCAGTTGCTTGTGTCTGAAAGCAAGAGCTGTGTACACAGAGCGCTGTGGGCATGAGGGTATGTATGTGGCAAGTGGCAAGTTGTTTCCCATCTCAAAGGCTGGATGCTCAGCAGGGTTCTGTAAGAGAAGTTCTGAAATCAGTTTGCCCCTGAACTGTCATGTGTATTTAAAAAATAAAAGATAGGATCCAGAGCCCAACAAACAACCTTTTTTTTTT